>CAMOHE010048243.1:14820-50123 GCA_946598075.1 Artocarpus hirsutus
TATAATTATCCATAAAATAATTAATCACATAACATTAATGACATGAACATTTGAGCACATCAATTCCACGCGAGCGTCACCTGTCATAACACTTAAAATAAAATGGTTAGCACCATTTATCATATATCATAGCACTTATCATGAGTATATCACTTATCATCATCATTAATATAACAAATTAGGAGATTTCTGCTGATTACTCGTCAGCTATCTTCGGCCTGCCGATGGTTTACTTCGGCCTACCAAAGTTGTGAGGTTCGGCCAACCAATTAAATTCATTGGCCTGCTATTTTGTGAGGGACAATTTGGCCTGTCGAACTTGGAGGATCGGCCTGCCGAACTGCCACATACACTAAAATATAACAAAACATTAATTTATTACTAAGTAATTATCATGTATACAATATAATTGACATGAACACCTTTGAGCACATCAATTCCACATGACCGTCATCTGTCATTATACTTAAATAAAATAATAAGTAGTATAATATCATATATTATTAAGGAAGAATGCTTAATATCGTTATTTATTTAACATAATCCATTATATGAAAATTTGGTGGGTGTTACAATAGGCATGTTACATAACATTAACATTTAACATAATCACATAAATTCATAAAAGATCACTACTTATAAATAATAAAATTAAATAGGTTTACGTACCTGGCTGCATGTTACACAACGTTAACATTTAGCATAATCACATAAATTCATAAAATATCACCACTTATAGAAAATAAGATCAATATGTTTACTTACCTAGATTCCAAGTGAATAACATTATAAAAATGAGTGAGATTGTCCTCCAAGCATCCATGACACACATGCTGTCAGCTCCTAATTTTCTGTGTCATAGGTGTAAATTATAAAATTACCACTCAGTGCTATTGAAATCACCCAAAATATCCTTTCTTATACTAGCAAATATATAATCATAGAATTTTTTTAAGTTATAGAAACATCCAATTAACTACAAATCTTTCACAAAACTAAAGTTAAGACAGAGACCTATCATCATAAAATTTCTTAAATCATTAAGCATCTTTTAGATAGTTTTTACTAATTTTGAAATCAATATATGAACCTGCCCAGATTTTTTAAAAATCAGACGACATGAAGAAACAGATTTTTATCTCATAATATACAACTATTTAGGAACCCAAATTTTGCATGGATATTGAAGACATATTTAATCACTTATTTGGCTAAAATTCGGACATGAGTTATTTATTTACGATTTTATAAACATCATAAAATCAGGTCATATATAAAAGTTACAGCAGCAAGCCTGACATATATATATTAATTCCTATAAAATTATAACTTCTGTAAAAAATTCTATAAAAAATTCAAATAATTGAAAACAAATTCAAAATCAAATCATAAAAATTTGGGGTAAAAAAAACGTGTAAATTATGCTTTAAAATTCAGTGACTTCTCGACCTGGTATTTTGACAGTTTTTCTAATGTTTTAGACAATCATTACTCTAAAATCAATATCAATTCAATGGCATTGTCAATTGATCTAAAACTTTTAGAAAACACTCTCAACATATCAATATACATCATGTAAAAAGAAGGGAGTTAAATTAATTTTTTACAAATTATAAAGCTTTGTGAGTTTTAGATTACAAATTTCTTTACATAATTTCTTAATTTTTTCTTTTCATGTTGCCCGTGATAATATCATCATATTTACTGTGAAAATAAACAAAATAAATATACATGATGAAAAACATAAAAGAATATCAATCAATGAATTTGCCTAATGGAGATTTAATCAAGGGTTTGGTAGGCTAGAAACGCGTTAATATACTTTAGTGTGACTATGGAGTATTAAGGAAGTTGTATATGTTTTTTTTTTTTTTTTTTTGGGGAAATATACTATGTATAAACATTTATTACTCTCATAAAAACATTCTTGAGACACATTGAATAAAATCATAAATTTTAACTATTACTCTCATTTTTTCCCTAATGTTGGAGATTTCGGTTGGGCATTTGTGAGAGTGAGAATAAAAGATGAAGGAATATGATAATTTTATAGAAATCAAAGTGTGGGCGTGAATGAAGGTGCCAGTCCTAGCACTAAGATTATATATAAATATAAATATAAATATATATATTTATATTTATATAGAATTCTAATCCTATTGACTTTTAGGATTCCAATATCTCAACAGACAAGAAGTTAAAATACAAATAAAACAATTTAAATCTTATCAACTAAATACAAGCCATTTCTAGAAATATTAACAAAATTATTATTAAAAGAAACATTAAACATTTGTTCAAATAACCTGAAAACATAAATCAAATTTCTACAAAAGCAAGGAATGTAATAAATATTGTCGAAAATTAAAAACTTATTTCTAAAATAAAGTTTAACAACTCCCACTGCTCTTGCCAAAACAACCTCTCCCATTCCCACTTTCATCATTCGTCCCCCGTTGGCAAACTCCTTTAAAGAACTAAGCATTTGCAAAGACGAACAAACATAGTTAGTTGCCCCTGAATCAATTATCCAAGGTGAAGTATCACTTCAACTAAACAAGCTTCTAAAACGAGTAAATCTGATTTATACTTCTTGCAGTTTCTCTTCCAGTGCCCAACTATGTCGCAGTGGAAACATTTCCTTTGGGCTACTTTTGCTTTAAGCTCTTGTTGTTGCTTTTGTTCTTCTTAGGTTCCCCTCCATTCTTAAATTTACCACTTCCTTCAATTCTCTTCCTCTTTTTATTCTTTTGAGCAGAAGATAAGGGTAGAGCTTCTGCAACATTTACCTCACCTTCTTTAGTCTTTTCTTTCGAAATAGACTGAGTTTGCAGCTCATTAAGCAACTCAGTCATGTTATATTTTAGCTTGTTCATGAAATAGTTGCTTTTAAATTGAAGGAACGCAAGGGAGAGGGTTTCCAAAATCATCTCCACCTGTGTGGCTTCATCTATCACTGTCCCGTTCACCTCAGCCTCATGGAGATAGTTAACCATGTTGAGAACAAGTTCTCTGACTGAAATCCCTGCCTTCATTTTGGCATTCATTACCGCCTTAACGGCTTCATGGCATGCCTTTTCAAAAGGTTTACCAAACATGTCTTGTAGAGACTGTATTATCTCATAAGCTGTCTCTATGCTTTCATGCTTCATCCTAAACATGTCAGACATGCCAGCCAAAAGAAAGCAGTGGGCCTTGTTGTTTGCCTGTATCCAATGATTATATGCTTCTCGTACATTACAAGGAGCATTGGCAGCAGGCGATGGAGGACATTCCTCAGGCGATAGAGGACATTCCTTCGTCAGGACAAACTTATAATTTTTGCAAATTAGTATAATGTTCATGTTACTCTTCCACTAGACAAAATTATCTCTGGTTAGTTTTTCATTTGAGAGAATAGTGATGATTGGATTAGACATTGTTGTTGTAATAAATAAATAAAATAACATAAATTAAATGGTTGCATAAACATCATAAATAAGTGTTTTAAAATAGTAAACGTGATGCATGATGTATATGGAAAAACACAAAATAATATTTTACTAATTCCACGATTATTCAATTTTAATAAATAAAGTGTCGCCGTAGGGTAGGTCAAATTATTTATGAATTGAATTGAGACATTCTCAATTAATAAATATATTCAAAATATCTCATATTTTCTATATTTATTAATAACTGTTTATTTTGGTCAAGATATAATTGACAATTTAATTATATCTTTATGAGTGTAACCCACTATATTTTAGATTTTGACAACTTAACTCAAAATTGCCTCCATAGGGTAGGTCAATTTTGAAATACATTGTAAAATCCTATCTCTTGGAAGCCAACCTTATTATTGATTTAAATAGACACCCTCCGTAGGGAGTACAAAATCAAAGCGTTGCGAGGTGCCACCTAAATCTTACGATGTTGTGCTAATAGTGGAGACCACATATTATATTGTCATATTACCTTTTCCCACTCATTATTTTAAAAGATGTGTTTTATCTTGTAAAACATCATATGTTTCATAACTCTAGTAAATAAAAACAAATTTAATTACTAGGTTATATTATGTGTTAATAGAATCTCATTCTACTTACATTTAAATAGATTACCAAATTTTCTAAAAATGTAAATTTATTATGAATTGTCTAAGCTACCTAACATAAAAACAATTTAAAATTAGACAACTTACTGCTAATGTGAATTTTACCAAGTCTTAACTATTAAAACTAAATTCACATTATTCGGTTAATTAATAAATTAAGATTCTATAAAACCAACCTAATTAATTTAATCTCATTAAATTAATTCTAACACATATTAAATCATTTTATAAACACCTTTATAAAAAAAATAAATAATATGTAATTGTATGCATGTCATGTTACAATAACTATAAGTGGGCACTTTCCTAGATGACATGTTATAATAAATGAACATGTTATCACTATCATCACTTGAGAATAAAGCATGAAAATAAACAATAGATTTTTGACTGGGTCCTTTTAGATAATTAAAATTACAACCTATAAAAAATAAAAGAGAAAAAAGAAAAAAAAATTACAAAGGTCTTCTTGTAATTTATACATTATTCCCTGCTCCAAATTTGCAATCTTCATCGAGTGGTTTACTGTGCAACAATCTGTTGGGTTACCTTTGAAATTTGATAGGCCCAAAGTTCTCAACTGGGCCAAAAGATCTACTGAACTTTTTTTTCTTCATCGCTCCACGTGTAGCAGGTGAAGGAGAGGAGAAAAGAAAAAATTTTTGAAAAGAAATAATATAATAATAATAAATTATAAAAAAGCCTATACCCCTTTATGGGTTTACACAGATTTGATCTAATCAAACTGAAAATAAAATTATTAATCCAAAAGGACCATATAATTAATGACCAAAAATCCATACATTAAATAACCATTCATCACATAAATAAAAATTACAAAGATATAAAGTGCCCATAAACATGCATCAAAAAACATGATATTATCAAAATAAAATCATGTTAATTAAAATTATATATGCTATAACTCGCTCTGATGCCATTTGTTGGAATTAAAATATAAAACGCAGCGGAAAGAACGGATCGTTGACAAATAAAAATTTTCTAAAACTTTATTCATCAAGAATAGATATATAATTTTAATTAATAATAGAAAGCTTTATGAATTTTACTAACCTTTTGAAGACTATTAGGGTATCCTAGCTCTTTGACACCACGATCTTTCAATCTAGGCCTTAACACCAATGGAAAGACAAGTGGGCGTCAAACTGCAAGAATTAAATTTTCTCACACTTTTCTGAATCTGCTATGTACTCAACACATGAGATAATAGACTTTTTTTTCAAAGAAGAACTCTCAGTTTTTCTCTCTGAGTATTCTGCAAAAGTTACATGAATGAAATGTATATTAAGATAACTGTTATCTCTCCTTTTTTATATATGAGCTATTAGTAATTTTTCAATTAATTTGAAATAACCACCATATCAGATATATGGGGAAGGGATATATATTGCATGATTCTAACCTTTTTTTTTTAATAAATGAATCATAATTGATTCGTTTTATATATATAATATATATATATATATAAAGTAAAACGTAAACTTACATTTACCGTACTTTCTTCTTTCCTTTTCTCTCTTTTTTTTTCACTTAAATGAATCAGTTTGGTTCGTTATATATATATATAATATTTATAAAAGGTAAAAAAAATAAATGTTTTCTTTATGTAATATATATATTAATAAATAATAAAATCTAATATATATATTAAAATTCAAAAAATAAATCTCATTTATTTTAGAAATAATATTTAAATAATCAAATTATTCAAATATTACCAGTTAGTTAATTGACTAATGCTCAGTTAAATGTGACAACATTCATCACATCATATCACATTATGTGTCATAGAGAACATTTTTCGGTGTCACGTTAATAATTTAAGTGTGAAATAATTAATTCAGAATTTAATAATTTCAAATTAAATATGTATAATTCATTCAATGCATAAATCCAATATAGTGTTACAGAGGTGGTATTGAGGACCTATGGACCTATAACCTAAACTCTAATAAATTTGACAATTAATTAAACTCTTTAGTTAATGTGGCAAATTTATTAGTTTCAGTGTTACTCCTCTAAAAACCTAAAACAACACTGAAACTAAACTCTTGAAATTATAGTAAAATTACTCAAAGAAAATTAGTAAGTAGTCCATTGATATAATCATTACATATAAGTCAGTCCTGCATAAATAGTTCATAATAAGAGCTATGTTTAATTTTCGTTTACCTCTCTTATTATATCTTTATCCTTGAGTTTCAATAATTTCTAATGAACAGTTAATTCATAATCTTATTATGAACGAGCAATCTACTGTTCAAACCTTGAATTATCACTCAAGAGAACTATTTTTCCAACTTCCATAAGGAAGGAATGGATTCCATATCTATATAATATTATTCCCAACCATTTATTACATTATGTTTCCAAGATGCTAAGTTATGATATATGCTTAGACAAATTTTGTCATGCAAGTCAAAAAATATAATGTCATAAATAAGAGTCTAATAAATACTCAGAATTAAGACTGTCAAATATATGATCATCATAGTGATAAATTTAAATACTCTATTTGTAACAGATGATTATTAGAGATTTATAATTTATCGGGTCTAGTCCTATATAATCTTATTATATAAAGTGCCTCCAATCTAATATCTCTACATTAATAGTCTAGATAATGACTATTTCATTCTAAATGATATTGGACCATACTTGTAATATTTAATTAAAGATCCCAAACTTTAATTAATTATCACGGACTATTTAGATTATTATCTATAAATTTAATCTCTAAGCATATAACACTTATATGCTAAATTTATAGTCACATAAATAATCATAAAATTTTCTTGATGTTTATAAATCTATTCATAATACATATAAGCAACCAAAATAATTATATATGTCACTTTATTTATTTATTATCAATATGTATAATGTCACAGCTTTTAGGGCACCAAACCCAATACTTACATGACAGTTTTTGAGAAAATTCATTATGTAAAAATAGTTATGTAAAATTCATTTACATGACGGTTTTCAAATAAAACTGTCACATAAGATGCATATAAAATGCCCCTAGTCCTCATGAAAACCAATGTTCCACGATGGTACAAAATCGTCATAGAAGCTATCTTTTATACCACAACGAACGATTAACCATCATATAAACTTTTTAGGATGGTTTAAAACCATCATGGAATATACAATAAAACTCTCATGGAATATACAATTTTAATAATGGTCATTTTTACTTGTATGTAAATTTTACACTCATCATGTTTTTGATCATTACAATTAATTAACCATTTCTTGACATGTATTTTAAAGGTCTAAAATTTAAACGTGTTAACTGAACATGCCAAATATCAAAAGAGTCAACAATATTTTTTTATGATTGATACTAAGTTTGTACATGCCATCACATAAATATTCTTTCCCACAAAACCCTATTTTTTTATACAATACAAATGTTACTCTCTAATACAAACTTTAGTCCATTTTTACATATTAGACTAGTAGATAAAAGATTCTTCCTCATGTTTGGAACATAGAAGACATTGTGCAAGGTCATTTTTTTCCTAAAAGTAAAATTAATCTCAACCACACTTTTCTTGACAACGAACATTGCGTCATGGTTTCCCATGAGAGCCATTTGTTCTTCCTTTTCCACTGCATATGTGAATAATTTCCTGTCATTGCAAAGATGAATGGTGGCACTGGAGTCAAACCACCAATTGCAGGACTTAATTGTAACCATATTAGTTTCTGTAATCATGCCAATTTGCATCTTCGAGATCATTGCACAAGTCTCTTCGATGATATTGGTTTTGTTTGAGTTTCTTTCTTTCTTTCTTCTTCTTCTTCTTCTTCTTGCACCTACAGTCATTTTGGCAATGGCCTTTCTTTCCATAAAAGAAGTAACTTCACAAGAACTTTTTCAGGCCATTACCAGACTTCTTGAACTTCTTGTCATTATTGATTCTGAAGTTTTTATGAAATTTACTAGCTTTGTCATATTAACTGTGGAAGAATCCATTTGGGATCACGAAACTTAGTCTCATCCTCGATCTTCAAGTGTTTTTACAATTCCTCCAAGATTGTATCATCTCTCCTATGAAGAAGATTCTCTCTATAACCTTTCCAATTTTAGGTAATTTTGTAATAATAGCCCTCAGTAGAAATGATTTAGAAATCTCAACATTCAATTCATGAAGCTTAGTAACAATGATTTTCAATTCATGTATTTGATCAAGAACGGATTTCGTATTAAACATGATAAATTCTAAATATTTCAAGATAAGCAATTTTTTCGTACTTTCTTTCTCAGTTTTGTATTTATATTTGAAAGTATTCTAAATCTCTACTAGAGATTGTGTTGAGATGTAGAGATCATGGAGCTTATCCGAGAGCGTGTTGAGAATGTTACCCCATCGATCTTGAGCACGGTAAGTAGGAAGAACAACTTTCTCTTGCTTGTGCCATCAAAATAATAAAGCTGAACATTCGGATTGAGGAATGAAGCCAAATTCTCTTTAACCTACAATGCAATAGAATAAAACCTTTAAGATTGTTGGTGTATATGTACATGGAGCAAGAAATTGAGGCTTGAAAACTGGAAATAAAGATAGGCTTGAGGCGTATAATGAATACTTTGCTTAAGGGCTTGTTTGGTATACCGTATTGTATTGTATTGTATTGTATAACATTGCATTTTTGTATACAATACAATACAATACGGTGTATCAAACATGCCCTAAAAGTTTTATTTTTCCTCATTTACAAAGTTTGCCTATAAGTTTAATAACAAATTACTCCAAAGATACAACAAACCTTTAACACAATATCTAGCAATAATGTTATGTTCTAGAACATGATAGAAATTTGTAAAATTTTTGCAAATTTAGTAAAACACAAGGGTGCTAATTCATGAATCGATACAACTGTTGCAACACAAGCGACTACTCATACGAAGGTACATTTTTATTATAAAGTTATCTCTTCATGTAACATCGTATCTATTACAACGGATATGTATATTGCTAGTAGGTATTTAGATTTGTATAAAAACATACGATAAACAAATATACCAATTTGAAACAACTCAAATAACTCGTTGTTTTAACACACACCAGCATGGGCGGTGGTGTTGCGCCTGCTTTTGGGCATTACGGCTCTAATAACAAAACATGTAAAAACATACTGAACAGCACTAGGCGCTGCGGCATCGAAGTAGCCTCAGCCTAGCTCCGAGGCGCTCTAAGCCTACCACCGAGTCACTAGGCTCTCTGTCCCTCAAGTGTTGTTTGCACTTTCTAGCACCACAACCTCAAATATGAGCGTCACAGTGCTTTGAGCTGATAGAAACACTTAAAAAATATATGCATTTTCACACATACTAGTATGATCTTTGATCTCTAATATTTGAGAAAGACATATTACAATCTCTGACACCCAAGCCCTACATTGACAATACATAAGAAGTAAAGAATTCTAAACATAGCTTCAATGATCAAATCCCATAAATTCTGAACGATAAGAACCCATTTTATTTTTTCTTTTAATCATTTCAAAGCCCTAGTGCAAGTTCAGAGAGCAAAGCTGGAGGTGAAATTATTGAGATTATTTGCTTGTCTAAAATTAGAAATACATACATCCCCAAGGAAAATCTTAGCATATGTCCCGATATTGGTTTTACACACGTCATTCGTGGTGGTTTCCAACAAGGATTGAGCGCACAAGAGACAGGCCCACAACAAGATTGAAGTGCACATAATGACCTTTGTTGTCCAAGCATTTGGAAGAACTTGCCTGCTTATCTTGATGATGAAGCCTTGGGCTTGTTCCACATCTTTCATAGAAGATATAGTAAGTGATGAAGAAACTTGGAAATGAAGAGTATGCATGAAGAGTTTGTGTCTTTCCTCATGAACTTCTTCCATTTGTTTTGCTTCAGAAGAAGCTAACCAAAGTGAGGGAATTTGAGAGGTTTTGAGGGTATTCAGTGTGGAAAGAAGTTGTGATTGTCAAATACAGCAAGCTGCGAGCAACCGCAATATTCGATTGCGCTATCATATGCT
Organism: Artocarpus hirsutus; assembly: GCA_946598075.1. NCBI lineage: Eukaryota > Viridiplantae > Streptophyta > Magnoliopsida > Rosales > Moraceae > Artocarpus > Artocarpus hirsutus. The sequence goes on from CAMOHE010048243.1 coordinate 24,964, forward strand.
AATAAGTATCTCAAATCTAGTAGCTTACTTTATTATTATTGGGTTTTAACGTATTCGTACCCTATATTTTAGGGTTATATAAAAAGTATTGTGTGTACCTTCAATTGCTACAAATATAACCTTGAAATTCTAAGGATCTGTTTAGTAAATAGATTCGAATTAGTGATTTGATTTGAGTTATGTGATTTGAACTAGGATTTAAATTGGTGATTTGAATTGTTATTCGAATTGACGTTTGTATATGCATTTAAGTTTTTATCTGAATATAGAATAAAACTGGAATTTATGTTTGGAGAGTTTGTGAAAAAATTTTTTTGATTTATTAACAAATCTAATGAAATCTTAATATTAATGATCCTAAAAAATATATAATATAGATTTTAATTTATTCCTCTTTTCACTAATAACACAATAAAAAAAAAGAATCAACTCAATTGGGTATCAAACGGAGAAGTTATAATTTTTTTTCTCAAATATAGAAAAGAGAATTTTAGCTTTTACTGTAACAAAAATATCTGAGTCTCAAGAGTTTCAGGAGGTCAGAACTCTAAAACTTGGATTGTTGATACTCATTTGATTCAGATTTTGAGGACAATAAAGATGTATATTAAGGATTCTTAATATTCAAATCCAAATTTGAATCTATTGGGTCCAAAAAATTCTCTAACCAAATGCACTCTAATGTCTCCACTTTCTTGCTCAGTACTCGATTTTGACCATAGAAAGGATAAAAATAACAATGAAAAGAGGAGGACGATAACAAATTTCAAAATCCCCCAATAATAATAATAATAATAATAATAATGTGGTTGGTGAAACCCAATTCTTTCAGGAGTGGGTGAGTTTAGGGTGAGCAATACTAGTCACAAGTTCAGGTAGAGCAAAGCTTTGGGGATCCCATCCCAACTCACCCGGTTTATATAATAACAATTTTTAAGTACATTGTATGTGTATCATAATCTTCGTACTTTATTTTTAATTGACATGTGCACTTTTCATCATTAGAAATTAGACCTTGATTATGAAGAAGAGGGAGGAGGAGAGGTGGACAATGAGGGCAAGGGAGAAGAAGAAGGGCCCCCTCACCTACTTCGCACCCCCTGCATACACTTGTGCTGCAAGGCCATGCAGTTTGCAGGCACCCGGACATCATGTTACCCTCTTCTCACTGCCACCACCGACACCACACATCCTCTCTTTCTATAAGTGCACCTTCTCCTCCTAAGCAGCTATTATGCTTCCACCATTAATGCAACCACATAAGCAACCAAAAGCAACTGAGCTAATGTCCAATGAGTCTTTATTAATTATGATCACGAACCATCTAGCCTTGAGATATCTATTTTTTCTAATTGGCGATCTCTACCATATCAAAGGCCAAGTGACATGCTAATGGCCTAAATCATTCATTAAATATCATTATCAATTAACCTCCTATTGCAATGGAATTCTAAATTTAGGGTTCCGATTGCTGAAATAAAAGTTCCAAGGTTCAACATGCTTACTAACAACAAGCTCAGGGTGAAAACAAAAAATCCAACATGATCAGTTGGAAAACTCAATCTACCTGTCCATCAAGAAGTCACGCAGCATCATGATGGTGTAATGTCTCAGCATGGAGCTCGCACAATCGTGCCAGTGACCATGAACAAATGTTATACTAACATCTCAGGTTTACATTTATGCTTGATGTTTATTCAAAGACGGATGACCGACTTGGCAAGGAGAACAAAAAAATGCACGACCCAGGCACATGGAAATTAAGATGATGAAAAAAAAGTTCTATTTATATATATCTAAAGAAGGTAACATTGCTATGAACAGAAATATGTTCAAAACCATGTATCTTCTTTACAATAACGTCCACTAGACTATGTAAAATGGTCGACTTATCCTTTTATTCTTTTCCCATCAACACTGCTTCCTAATTGCCATTTGTCACACTCTGCAGATCATTCATCATTTAGGCTGAGAACTCACAAACTTGTTTCGAAACATTTTGTATTGCATGCCTAAGTTCATAAAGTTGGAACCCAAAAATATCTTCAAACTAGAACTGCTCATGGTGTGTTCTTGGCCTTCCTCGCAGTAAACAATTGCCGAATAAAAGCAAACTTTCCTCTTGCGCGAGCAGATAAGTCGTTTATTGAATCATGTTCATTACTAGCAGCTGCATTGTTAGTGTCAGAATCCTGTAAGGGTGGTGCTGGTGACAGAGTGAAGAGAAATGAATTGAGCATGCGCACAATCTGGCTGAAGCTGGGCCTCAGGTTGGGGTCTTCAACCCAGCATGATTGTATGATGAAAGCAAGATCGGGGGATATGTCCTCAGGCAGACGAGGCCGCTCTTGCTGCGTTATCATTAGACCACAGATTATCAATAAGGTAGAGTATGAAGTAAAAACCTAAAAAACAGGGTACTTTTTCTCTATATCAGTTTGCACTTCATATATTTAATGTTTTTCCTTCCAACTTGTCATCTAAATTTAGCTACACCAATAACCAATTACAGCCATTTAATCTCAACCAGCAGAAGAAACCTATCATAACTACCAATTGCATATGCAAATTAAAGGAAACATGTACAAAACGAGTACACACATTAATAGGGAAAACAGATATAGCTTTGCACCTTAAAAGCAGCTGCATACGCAGCCTGCAAATTGGACATGCCATCAAATGGCATGCGGTTGGTTAACAATTCCCATAAGACAATTCCAAAGCTGTACACATCAACTTTGTTGTTGTAGTGTTTCTTCTCTCCCTGACGCAAAGTCACAGTGCTATACAACTGCAAAAGGGAGTAAAACATTTAACGGACCAGAATTCACAATTTTGCAGCCGAAGCAGTGTTATTCTGTAAGCAGAACAACAGGGTTTGATGGTTCAGCATTAGGATTGTGCGATTGACGCCAAGTCCACAACTCATTATGTTACAGCAAAACAATCTAAGAATTTACGGGTCACAATCAAAGATTCTTATCTATTTATTTCCTTGAGATGTCCAAAACATTTAAACTACTGTATGTTGCACTCAATTCTGCTTATCAACCAAAGAAAAACATCAAACTCAATTTGACAGTGCCTGTCATTCAAACAACAATACTGAAGTAAAGGTTAAAGCAGCAACTATCTCATGCATCCACCTGAATCCACGCATATGTAAGACCATATTTACGTCATGTTTTTGTTCTCATTTTTGCAAACCTAACGACATCAAAGTTAAATTTTTCATTTTGCAAGAAGGAATAGTAAAAGATAATAATAGAACTGACGTTTAATGGCTTTTGCATAATAAGTGTCAACAGCAAAAACATGATATCTCTAAAACCTTGCAAAATTTAAAAGTGTTTCAAAGAAACATTTAATTCGAAAGGGGCAGGTGAACAGTAAATACAACAAGATTAGCCCTCAAGGGATGAACTCATAAGCCCTATTCACATTCATCTTGTCTTAATTGGCAATATAATCTCGTTCCAGTTACTTCAAGTGCCAAATAAGGAAAGAAAAAATAAGTATTAGATATTAAAAGCATTGTCATTGATTCATCTATTGCAGCCAAAACAACAGAACTAGTTTAAACAATCAAATGATATTAGCCACAACATACAAACCTCAGGAGCCATCCAACGGTAGGTCCCAGTTTCTGCAGTCATCATCTCAGTCACAGTTTCTTCTCTTGCAAGGCCAAAATCTGCAAGCTTCACGGACTGCTGATTTGCCGTAAGCAATAAATTGTCTGCATCACCAAAACCCATATTTGTATTCATTACTGGAAAATTAAATAAAAAAGCATTCTTTGCATGTAACAAGCTAAACATGATGTGAGAAAATCAACTGCACATACAACACAAGTTACTAAAAAGAGATGGACCAGACCCAGGAATTCATGCTTGGTACATGAATATGTGATGGGTGCTGCTGAATTATAGCATTAGCTGATCAAGGGAAAGCACCTTACTTAACAAAGTCTACAATCCAGCAGATCTGATAAAGAATTCTATGCAACAAATATTGTTCTTGGTATTACTAGATAGACCAAGATATAGCAGTAACAGCAGCTTTCGTTCTAGCATTGTTCCAACTAACTTCAGCCTCAGCGTAAGTTTGAGGAGTTTTATACTTCCAAAGAAATTAAACAGGAAATAAATTACAGCTAGAATATCCAACAACAAGAGTGACAAGATTTAGAAGAAATAACTTAAAAACCATGATAAACACTAACAATCAATTTATTATATTTTTACATCATCGAGCAATAACAAACTCAGGCAATGAATATTGCTTAAACTAGGCGTATGATACCAGGTTTCAGATCTCTATGTATGATCCCATTGGCATGTAGACATTCCATTGCACGGGCAATGTCAATAGCAAACTTTATCGCCACAGGAAGGTCTAATTTTCCAGGACGAATACCAACTAAATACTTCCGGAGTGACATTCCAGGCAATAGTTCAGTTACAATCACCATTAAAGGATCTTTGCAAGCTCCAATAAACTGAGAGGCAAAAGAAGTGTATGAATGCAGTGTAATTAATAAGATAAAACATCATTTGGAGGAAAAAAAATGCTAAATGTAACCATGAAAAGAAAAGCACTTTAGCAGTTAACCCAGGTAGTTTCACAGGGAAAAACTATTAACTTCCATCTATGCAGGAAAGAACTTTCAAAAATGTACACACTTCTTAAACGGACCTTGACCAGGTTCTCATGTTTAACTCGAGACATCATGTTAACTTCGCGGGCAAATCGATTCTCCAGTGAAGCTCTTTCTTCAGAAGTGCTTCCACGATGAAGAACTTTGACAGCAACAATTCGATCACCATACCTGGAAAATCAGTATAGATTGAACCCCGGATAAAAGATGAGCCACTGTGAAACAATGGAACCCCTAATGCACAAGTTGTCCTTTTACTTTTCCCTCTTTTAAAACCATGAAACAAGTAACTCTAATTGCTTAAGAGAAAGCACAACTCTATCAGCGGGCTTATTGATGAAAGCGTTTACAAATATGTGTTATTAAAATGCCAATCACATCTCATCTTAAACCGATCGAAACCATATCATTTTGGAAACCCGGCTCTGCTCAATATGATTATTACATACAGAGTCTTCATCTCAAGAGGTACGTCAACCGTAACTTAGACAAGTGACTTGCAAGATTTGAGCCATTTTCTTTATTGGTAACAAAATAAAGTAGCGTTGATGAATTTCTGAAAAACCACTATGCTCAAAAACCATCACGAAACCTCATACAGTAGACTAATCTAACAAAGTCCAACAAATATAAAAACTTACGTAAATACTATTATCCAACAAACAATTTATGTCAATAACTTGTTCACAATAGTTTCAACAATTACGGCCGTGGGTTTCAAGAAAGAACAGCAATAGCACACGCCCTCAGATTAGGAGTTGACACTGACCTTCCTTGATAAACTTTTCCATGGGCTCCCTCGCCGATTTTCGACCCAATAAACAGTAGTCTCGGGTCAACCAGCAAGTTCTCGTCGATCGTCAACTGCGGGGCGGTTATCGATCCATTCCGTGCCACCGAATTCGGGTCCAGCTCCGCAGACCTAGGCAAAACCGGTTGCTCATGTCTTCTTTCTACTTCTTCTCCTCCTGCTCCGTTCCTCTCGCTGCAACTCATGGTTGCAACTCCTCAAATTATGCCCAATTTTCCCATACGAGCCCTATCTCTCCACAGTAATCACAAATTTCTCATACTTTCCAATCCGATTGCCGGTCAACTTTCACAAAAAAGTTACTTCAACTGACATAACTTCTTCAAACCACCAAAGAACAAGTATCTAACCCTTCCTCTGAACGCTGAGACTTTCTCGTCCAAATTAACCATTCAGAAACTTCGCTACTATTCCACCACTGTCTTCTCACAAAACAAAACTTTTTTCCCGAGAAACTTCACCGCTTTACGGGAAAATAAACCGTTTGAAGTTTGAAACTTGATGATAAACAACTTTGCTTGAGCTCGAAGACTCGTTTTCGGTGCAGTTTATGAAAAGATTCCTCCTGGCAAAGAAAACAAGATATCTAGATACAAACACAAAAAGAAAGCAACTTACAGTCCACGCAAAAAGAGAGAGAAAGAAAAAATTATTTTCCCAAGAAATTTTTCCTTGAACAAAAAATAAAAGCTAGAATCACAATCTTTAACCTCAAAGCTCGGAATTCTCCTTCACTGAGAAAAATTGTGCAGTTCTAGTTTGAAAATATTTATATAAATAAAAAAATTAAAAATCCAAACCCTAGAGAGCCCGAGAGACTCTTTCTCTCTCTCTAGAAATCGCAGTTTTCTCTCTCTACGCACTGAGCGGACTAGAAGAAGCTCCGATGAAATGGAAGATATTCGGAGTATCTGTTCCGACGAGGGTTTAAAAGGTCAGGAAGGAACAAAAACAATTTTAAAAATATATATATAATATAATGTAAAAAGACGGAAAAGAAAGAAAACGAATGGAAAATCGACACGTGGGGCAAGAGACGAGGTTATTTCCCTTGTTGCATTTAAAAAATAGCGGTTTCAGCGATTTGGACGTTCTTGGTCCGATGAGGATGCTTACGTGGAGCACTCGTATTGGATGGGTCCTACAAAGAGTCTCTGGCTAAAGCGGCTTGAACTTCGGCTGCTCTCGGCTTTGAGCGGCATCATTGCAGCTCGGCTTGGCTTGTTTATATTCTTTTAATTCTGCCTCGTGCTGAACTAAGACAGGGACAGGCTTTCATTTTCTCCTGCCACTAATGGACACAATTGAAAAGACAAAAAACATTTGGCTTCGGAAGTACTTAAAATTAAGTTGGATTATTGTATTTTTTTTTCTTTTATTTATTTATTTTTCGAAAATCTGATTTCTTCTCTCTTTTTTTTTTTCCCAAAAAAATAAATCTCTCCCTTTTGCGGTACTTGGTTCGTTTTCAGCTTTTCTTCCCCCCTTTTTTTCCTTCCTTTTCTCTTTAATAAAGAGGTGAGTCATATATAAATGCATTATCTTGCATGTCATGTAAAAAAAAAAAAATCCTTTTAATAGAACGATTTTATTAGTTACCCTATTTTTATATTTTCTTAATTTTTAAATAATTTAGTAGTTTTTATGTTGCATTTTTATGTTTATTTGTGTTTGAATAAAAATTTAGTCAATTATGTTTTTATTTTATTTTTATTTCCTTATTTATTTATTTTTATTTTTATTATTTCTATTTTATTTTTATGTTTAGTAGGAAAAGAAAGCATTTTAAAGGCTTTTGGAATAGCATAACATGCACCCTAGTGCACCAAAACGGCATGTCAACGCCATGTCTCGAAGAGTTGGCACCCCCGTGGCAACAGAGCCTTGCGGTCACACAAGAAGAGGCATTAGGCCTCCCAATAAGCAATGTGCGGCAACGCCACATTGCTTCCCATGGCTACACGCTTCGATTCTCGCCCATGCCCAATTTTTTTAAACACGCACAGTAGTGCGCCTTGTTCCCTGCCCCGCACGCTTGATGTTTGCTGATTTTGAGGAAGATTTTGAGGAAAAAGCCCCAATTTTTAGTGACATACAAATACCCATTTTTAGGGTTTTGAAAAGAATTTTTGAGAGCTAATTTTGGTAAAACAACATAGCAACCATTTTGGGTTGTAAAGAGGAGGACAAGAAGAGCTTAAAGATTGAAGTTTCATCATTAATTTATCTCTTTTCTCTCTTTTTTCTTTTGGAAATCTTGTAAAGTGCTATGGATTCCATTATTACGTTTTGGTTTATAAATTTTGATTTATTTGCAATAATGTGTAGCTAAATTTCTTAGTCTAGAAGGCTATGGACCCAAGTTGAAATTGTATTTGGATAATTGCCATATACTATTGCAAATTCATATCTATTTTTCATTTTTTTGTGTTTCCATGATTTGGAGGCCTCTAATTGATTTATCACCAATTAGTTAATTTTTTATTTGGCATATTAGTACTTGTAAAAAGAGGATTCTTAATATAAGTTTAGGAAATGCAATCTAGAAAATTGTAGAGTTAAGAGACTTATGATTCTCTTTGTGGTTAATTAAAAGAACTTGAACTTAATGAGTCCTTAATAAATGGTTTTAAATAAGAATATTGGAATTAATTACTTTGGGCTTTTTTGTATTTGAGACGGAGAGTTAAGATACATGAGTATTCTAGGCCAATAAATTGGACAATAACCTAGGAAATTATCAATCATAATAGAAACTTAGTGAAATAGTTTATCTAGACTCATTTTATTGTTGGTTACTTGATTTTAATTATTTCGTTGATTTTATTTTTATAATTTTCATTTTAATTTCTTGTTTTAATTAAAATTGCCGGTAAATTGAAATTGTCTAGCTAAAATTAAAAGTGCTTCAATTCATGTAAAAACCTATACTCTACTCATACTTTATTATTTGTAACCGTGCACGTTTGCACGTGACCACCTATCATAAGTTACGCTAGTAACTCATCAAATTTGCAACAATTTTGTTAAGTTGTTGTATTTAAAAAAAATCTCTTATATTTCATTCTCTCAACATTTGTTCTGTTAGGATTTTGGGTCTCCTTGAGTGCTGGCCTTTGGCTAGCTACTAAATCTATGGCATAAGAGAAGGGATGACACATGACTCTAGTAGCTCTAGTGGGATTGCTGTTGGTGGACAGTCATGCGGTGTGGCTTAAGGGTGAAAGGCATGAAATGGTGGTGGGTTATGAAGAGCTGATAATAGGTTTGTAGAGTGGAGTTCGTGAACCTCACTATGTTAGACTTGTCTAGTAGAGGGGTGCTGAAGCTTCTGATCATGCGAGTGGGGAGATGTCTAGCTCGACGACGGTGTGGGAGCTTGGCTCCCAATGGATCAGCAACTTCCTCAAGGTTTCTGCACTAGCCTTTGCGGTGGTCGAGGGTCTTCCTTCTTCTCTAGTGGCTTCACACCTAGTTTTGGTTTGTGGGTTTCAGTGGTGGATTTGTCTTCAATTTCTCTTAAGGTGTTCGGTTTTCTTTTATTTTTTTGTGTTTATTGTGTCTGTAATAAAAAAGGTGGTCTCACCACCCGAGTCTTGATTTGGATTGCACACCTGCTAAGTAGCATCAATATGTGTGAAAAATGGCTGCTAGATCTGTCTCTATGCAGAATTGCTCATGCCCTCATTAAGAAAAGTTTGACTTTGGTCAATTGATTTAGTTATATCTGGTGACAAGAGGTTGATGAACTCTATTCTACGTATCAAGTGAGTTTTTACCTCTAGGGTCTCGATGTTTGTGTTTTATCCATGTGCTTCATCTATTTTTTTTTATCTCAAGTCTTTATTCCGATCAATTTGCCCATAGTGGAGCGGTCATATTTGACTTATTTGTACTTTTTTTTTAGTTTGACTTTAGTTTAATTTTCAAATGAAAAAAAATAAAAAATTTATTTCAAAACTGTGTCCAAATCCAACCAAAAAAAATTCTTCGTGCATTGTCTGTCGAGCATAAAATGTGCATAAATATTCTTTTTTTATAGGCGTAGAATTAGAGTGGACGGTTCTAATCCAATTTGACAATATTTTATTGGCTAATTTATTTTTTAGGGATTTGGTTGCTCCTTATAGTTTTATTCCTTTTTATTAGACACGTTAAATCAACGTGCATGTGTGTGTATATATATATATGTATGTATGTATATTATGTAAAGGCCAAAAAAAAAAAAAAAGAAGACCAAAACAAGTCCAATGGCACGAGTTTCTTTCCCCTAGTTTGAAGGGGATGTCTAAAAAAAGTGTTAAAATATATCATGTATGACGATCTTCACGTTTTAATAAATTTTAAAAATATCACATGTTCTTTTAAGTCATGCAAGAACACGTCTAATTAATTTTTTTTATTAAATGGCTTTTCTTTTTATTTACAGCCCTTATTTTTGTAAACATAATTAAAATTCTATGAATTTTATATAAGGTAAAATAGTTGTTCTATTGCTAGTCTACTCCTAACAAGTTGGGTGTAAGTTTCATGATAAATCATAAAACTTTTTTTAGGTTGTGTTTCATTTTCCGCACATCATATTGCAAATTGAGAATATAAAACGAAATTTCATATGTTACTTTTTATTTTTTTGCTCTGAATTTTCATATCTTACTTCGTTGGGTTTTTATTGATCAATACTTTTTAAGTTTTAAAAGGGACACAACATGCTGATTCAAAAGGTCAAGGATCACCGCTGAGATTTAACTAAAACTTTAATGTAAAACTAATTTTGAAAAGGCGACTATTTGTTATATTATCGTGACGCTAAGGATTCCATGATCTCCGTAATTCATATACTTTCTCTTTTTCTTTGTTTAAGAACTTGGATCAAATTCCAGAGAACGTAAGAAAATAATAAATTAAAGAGTATATATGAAAATCAAGTTTCAAGGGCTAATGTGTAAAACTATTGCATGCTATAGTGTTTATTATTTAAGTTTTAAATTTAAATTTTAACTTTTTTCTCAAAAACATTATATAACTCATGGATGACTAGAAAAGGGCAAAAAAAGAGAGAGAGAGAGAGAGACGTCATGAAAAATGCATCCTAACTAGTATAGAAATATAATTATGCAATTTAATCTAGAGGAATTTTTCAAGAAATTAAAGCTCGACGTATTTCATCGGCAAATGTCAATATTCTTTTGTTTTTGTTTTTGTTTTTTCGTCTAACTCAAAACAAAAAAGGATATGATGGTGTTTTGAGTTAGGAAAAAAATATCCCAATACGTAAAAAGATATGCAAACATCAGTTGACACTTACACAACCTCTTGACACAGAAAACAAGACACTGGCAAACAACTGAGGCCCCTAATTTGGTTGGCCAATTCAAATTATATTGATTAGACTTTTGATTTGAATTAAAAAATCAAATTAAATTATTTAAATTGCTATTTAAATTAATGTTTGGATATATAATTAAGATATTAATATGAATTTATGTTTAGACAGATAGTGAAAACAGTCTTTTAAAAATCATTGGTTTACTAATAAGTCTAAGAAAACCTTAGTATTCTCACATATTTTATGAGATGATATAGATGGAGATTTATTCCTCCCTACTGCACAATGAAAGAAGAATTATACCAATCTAATATGAAACGAAAAGGTTATGATTTTTTCCAAAAAAGGAATAAGAGAAAAAAAATTCGAAATATTAGTTTGAGTTGAATTTCAAATCTAAATTTAGGAGGAGGGGATGAGAAGGGGGGAGAATTTGGAATTTTTATTCAAAACTCAATTTGAGTTGAGTTCAAGATTCAAATTTAAGGCTTACCAAACTTTATTTTAGATCTTGGGCGTAATTTTAGTTTGAGATTTTCATGTGAATATACCAACTAAACACCATCGGAATCCACTAGTATACTTGAATGACTAAGAAAATGGAAAAAGGGGAGGAGTAAAATAACATATTAGCGTTTAAATTAACAAATTATGTAATATGTTTTCCAAAAATATAGCATATAGCATATCATAAGAAATTGGGCTTTATATCAAGGATTTTTTTTTCCTCCTCTCCATCGATAAATATTTTGCCAAAATTTAGGAAATTTCAGTTTTTAGTTTTATGAAGGTACCAGAATATCTTTGGGCTATAAAATTGTTTTCGTTAGAATGTCAGTCAAAATTTTGATATCATCGGTATGCATTTAATATAGTTTTCATAAAATTTAGAAGAAATTTCAACGACTATTGGAAACTAAAAGTTTAAGTTGTTTGAACTTTAAAAAAAAATCACATGACTTTATCAATATTTTCTAACATATATAATTACGTCTTACGTCTTAGTACTCTAATAACAAACTTTCTGGAGAAATCTTTCTATTCATAGAAATACAATAAGAAGTAATCAACAAATCTATATGTGTGGTATGTTCATAACTATATCCAACCTTATTTAGATAACATGTCATATCATAGTATTATTTGACTAAAGATGGCATCCCAAACATTTTTGTGCCTCATAGAACTTCATTTTGGTATTGAGACGTATAATACATGAATGAAGTTTTTCATGTAAAACACGCTTATTTATGTATTGATGAGACTGTATACATTTTATAAGGCTTAAATCATTTATTTATACTTTTATTTCTCATTTAATCCTCTAATTAATAGCATTTTTGTGCTAATTAGTATTTTTTATATCTTAGCATATAAATATGTTTTAAAATGTATTTTTAGTGTGCTTTTATTTTTAGAAATATTTTTGGTAATTTTTAAAGTCATTTTAGTGTATTAAATATATGTTTAGTTTGTAAATATTTAAACAGTAAAAATAATGCCATGATAATTTTATTTTGAATCTTAAAGTGTTTGTAAATAAGTTTTGATTTTGCAAATATGTTTTATTATATTGTTAGTAATTTCTATAAATATTTTCGAGTCTTAAATAATATATTTGTAAGGTTGATTAATTTTAGAAGTTTTTATTTATTTTTAGTGTATTTTGTGTATTTTATTGTAAAATAAATAATTTTACATTATTGTAAATATTTTGTTTATAAAATAATTAATTTTAGTGTGTTTGTAAATTTTAGATTTACAATCTAAAGGAAAATGGAGCAAAACGGCACAAAAGGGGCAAACAGACCTCAAATGCATGAAAAATAAAAATAAAAATTAAAAATAAAAAAAGAAGGACACGTGCCAATCGTTGGACCACACAATCAAGCTGCCCAAATGATCTCAGCCGTCTATGTGTTGCCAGCAGTCACTTGCTATCTTTAGAACTGCTATAGATCCAGTGCAACGGTCTCTGCGTGAGTGCATTTTCCCAATTGTTGATTTACGTACGAAGACTAATTCAACGGTCACCAGTGGTCTCATCTTTTTTTAGCTATCCCACGCCAACTGACTTCAATCTATGCCATTCTTCAGCTCAATCTTGTGCATTCGATGTTTCAAATCGAGGTCTCACTTATGCTACCCTGCTCCGTATTGCATTGGATATCATATTAAATCTTGCACAGTTAAGGGAGTCGAATCACTTAAAAGAAAAGAAAAAAATCTTAAAAAAATAACTGATCTTATGACCTAACTCAAATGCAAATCCAAAATGAATAAAAATAATAAAAAATAATAAAATAAAATAAGTAAAAAAAACAAAAATCTTAATAAAGAATTCTAAATAGTAAAATCTCTCCCTATATAAACCTCTCCCCCTTCTTAGAATTCACACGGCCTTCTTGGCCTTTTTTCTCCCCTCTTCAATTCTTGCTTTCTTCAACTGCTGAGCTAGAAACCATAGCTCAATAGTACCCCTTTAGGGAGGAGACGCTATTAGGGCACTCCCCCTACTTTACTTTTAATATCAAAATAATACGCAAATTAGTATAGAAAGTTTGATGAAGCAGAGATATAATTTTGTATACATAATGTTCTAGTATGGATTTTAACTCTGTATCTGTCATGCCCTGGAATCCGAGAGGTGACGTGAATGATTAATTAAGTTAAATAAATTAAATCTTTAATAAAAACCACCATTTTAGAAGGTATTAAGTTAATTATAATAATGTAGAATATTTGAAATTTTTTTAAGATATTTGTTAAAATATAAAAGCAGACAAAACGAATTAAAATATTAAAAAAATAAACACCATTGGGCCCCACCAGACCTACATTAGTATGTATACACGGTATCAACAATATGAAATACATAGCCACAGTCTAAATAAAAAGGAAATAAATTAAAATATTACATGCCTTGTTTATAAATAAATACCCTAGACAGCAATGTCCTAATCCTATAGTTCCTTCCTAGTTCTTCAATCTTCCCTAATGTGGATTCCACCTAGAAGGGGGGAAAGGGTTTTAAGATAGAAAAATGTAAGCGAAAGGCTTAGTAGGACAAAGCTTTTGAAAGCATTTGATTTAAACATGTAATTCATTTTTAAACAAAAGCTGTAAAACAAGATGATTAAATAAACAAATAACTAACTGAAGGTCATTAAATTTATTCATACTGGTTAATCATTTATTCATCCATAGATAGTCTTATTATCATCTTTTCAACAAAGCCATATGAATCCCCACCGAAGTGGCCCAGTTGGGTTCGAGAACTGACCCTAAGGTCGCGCTCCCCACGACCCAATCTCTATACAGGGCATCATGCTCTATTTTATCATTCCAGACGGCACTAATCGAAACATCTGGTGTCATATCATTATCATGTCTCATTTATCGGATATTCTCATTACGTTCATCATGATCAATCATTATTTAGCCAATAATGAAAATAAGTAATAAACTTCATTTCTTGAAAACATTTTAAAAGGAAATGCTTTGAGGCCAAACCCTTTAAAAACATGGCTACCAAGGAGAAGGGATAAAAATCCTACCTTGATATCCCGTACCAACGTACAACATAGCAGTCTCGATTTGCTATACGTTAGCTCCACGGAACCACGAACAACCTTAAATAGAAACTAAATTTATCAATATCTAACTTATGGTATTTTACATCCTTAAGCTATCCATGCTGTCTTAGTATGCCTTTAAGGTTCACAAAATCATTTCATGAGGTTAAAATCTTGATCTAGGTTTTTAAACAATGAAAGACGGGCAAAAAGAGTCATTTTACGAGGTCCAGTCGACCTACCGGAACCCCTGGTCTGGCCTATTAGACTCCACAGTTTGGCCTACTGGCCTACCAAACTAGACCAGGTTCGGCCTGTTGAACTGGAAAAATATGGGAGGTCCAAGACTTCGATTCTCAGCCTCCTTAAGCCCAAAAATGAATTCTAAACCTATTTTTAAAGTCCCAGAGCATTTATAACATTCATAAATAATAGAAAAAACATGCTAGAACCCATTTAAACACATTTAAGCAAGATTTACATAGAAAATTTCAAGGAAATCTAAAAATGGAGAAAAAGGGAAAAAAACTTGATTTAATCCAATCTTGCTCAATCAAGCCTAAATTCTAGATGATTTGAGTTCTATGAGCTTAGATTAAGGGTTTTCTAAGCTCAAGAATCTCGGATTATAACATTTCAAAGAAATTGAAAAATTTAGAACTCGGATTACAACATTTCAAAGAAATTGAAAAATTTAAAACAAAAGTTTGAAATTTAAAAATCAAAGAAACTAACCTCGAATCGAAGCTTCAAAATGGTTTTATGGCAGCCCAATCATGCTCCTAAGCTCCCAATCCAACTAAGATTTGAAGCTTGAACTCAAAATTTTAAAATCAAAATAAAGAGAGGGAGAGAAAGAGAGAGGGCAGCATGGGAGAAAGGGAAAAGAGAGAGAAAGAGAGTCTGAGAGAGTGAGAGAAGGAGATAAATAGAGGAGAAGGAGTGGTTTGCAGAGCAAAACTGTGTCCCCAGCACATGGTTTTGTAATTGGCACGTATCGGATATTTGGCAAATTGTTTTGTTCCAAAATTTAGAATATCATATAGAAATAATTAATAGTGGGATAAATTTAAAATACCATAAAATATTAAATTTAAGTTCAAATTTACATCAAGGCATACTAATCCACTATCTAAACACCAATTATGCCTAATTAAATCTTCTAGGTGTTACAATATTTGCCTTATAATATTTATATTTTTGTAGAATAAATTATATTTTTTGAGTCTTTAATAATTATTGTTAGTGTTGTTATGCTGCTCATTTTTACATAAAATTAGTTATGCTTTGTTTATTTAATGTAATTGTGTTACATAATTAATATTAATAATAATGAAATAATGCTTAATTTTATAGAATGTCTTTTACTGCAATAACATTGATTTTAGATATTTTATAAGACGAGATGCTACCAAAATTAATGCAAAAATTTATTGCATTTAAATATAATAACTTTAATTTGTTATTATCTTTTTTATTTTAAAATTATGTTAATTATAATTGTAGTAACAGCAGTTATAATTTTCACACTTAGTGTACAAAATTATTAGTGAGAGGTAATTATTTTGCTACTTTTTATAAGAAAATCTTGACTACATCATAACTTGCTATATTGTCACTTTAGGTCGACTCATAAAATTAGTAAAAGTGTTTGTAATTAATGAAAAAAGATAAAATAAATCAAATGCATTAAATAATTATCATTTAGAGTTAAAATTCTATATCATTTACGAAACATATAAGGGATTCATAAAGCTTTACCATTTTAATTTTATGTTTTAAAATCTTGTTTTAAATTCTCAAAAATATTTGTTTTCTTTTAAGGCTTATTTAGAAAAAAATCTCTTTCTATTTTAAACCAAAAATTTTCAATCTTTCAAAAACCCACTTCTTTGTGAATACAACAACTTTTTTATACTACAAACATCTATGTACAAAGAATCATTTTAGGCGATACAACATGTATCTTCTTTCATGTTTAATTTATCCTAAAATATTATAAATATTTTTAAATATACATTTTTGTGGAATCCATATTTTTTCTAATATTTCCACCGATATCAATATCTTCTTTGAAAATTTTATAAAATTAGATATCAATATTTCAATCAATACTAATGTTTCGTCCTTGCTCCTCTCCATGTCTCTCTTTTCCCTCGCTAGCACCAGTGATGTAGGGAAAATTTTACCTAGTGACATCGCCAGACATCATCAACACCTGCAATGTCACTCGTTACCGGAAAATACCTTATTTACATAGAAATAATGTATCTCTATGTAAATACAAAGATTTACCGACAACGCAAGGAAACACTATAGACCAATGGTAATACCGTATTTATCATCTAAATATATATTTTACCAGTGACATTGCCAAACATTATCGACGCCAATGATGTTGTCGGTTGTTGGAAAATGTCAAATTTATGTGGACATACCGTATTTCAAGATAAATACAAAAATTTACAAGCAATGTCACTAGTAGCCAAGAAATACTATATTTCTATGATAATATCGTATTTTTCAGTATATACACATATATACTCATGATGTCTTCAGACATTACTAGCATCAATGATAGTCGTTGGTAAATACTACCAGAAACTAGAAAATAGGAAAAAAAAAAAGGGCGCACACACAATAACAACCACCAAATCCTGCTTCAAAATGCGTAGATGCTGGCAATTTATAAAACCTGGTCAGCAATATGACAAAACTCAATGGCGACGATCTCCTCCTTTAATGAAACAGTGAGCAAGACAACATATCTTCGTGATTCCAATCTCGCGATGTCTCCTCCGAGGCCATGCAAGCTTCGCAATCCTCGATGCCTACCACTAACATGAAATTAAGATCTTCGTCCTTTTTCTAGATGTGACCTTCACGAACTAGATCACTGACGTCGTCATCCTCCATCGTAATGAACAACCATCTTGTCGTCACCGTTAAAGTCATAATTGTTCTTTGCCAGCACAAAGCTTCAATGATGCTGGTGCTCAACCATTGAGAGGCTACAGTTTCAAATAGTCTTTCTTACAAAGGAAGGGATTTTGGGTTCTTTGTTTCTTCATTTTTAGTGTTATTTATTTCACAGTTTTAAATCACTTGACATTATCTTGGAAATAAAAATATGTACTGCAATCTACAAAGGGAAGGCACTTAGACGCTTAAAAAAGTACGCCAAACGTAAAACCACTAGAGTCAATGAAAAAATTACTTATCAACCAAGTTTAAGAAACCCATTTCATTGAGGCCTCAAAAAATCAACAAAGAAATAAATTTAGTGAACTAAAAATATAACCAAACAATAAACTAATAAGAAAAACACACAAACTAATTGAGATAAGAACCATTACTGTTACAAAAAGAAAAAGAAAAAGGCCGAAAGACCTCAAGCCACGTTGTCTAATAGGGTGTTTGGCAAAAGTGGTCCAAACCACTTTCTTAGTTATAAACAGTATAAAGCTCTTATATGCTACAATAACAATAAAAACATCGCTATAATGTAAAGCCCTCACAAGCTACAATAAAAACAGTTCTAAGTAATGGTTCTAACCACCTTGCCAAACACCCTATAAGACTCCCACAATGCGATGGTAAAGGATAGCAACACAGACTAAGAGGCAAGTGATGGTGTTGATGCATTGTCGTAACAGTGCCGTGTGAGACCTATCTGCTACCCCCACTACTACCACAACGACAACACCGCCACTACTGCCACCACTTGATGCTCCCGTACCATAAAAAATGAAACCCTAATGATCTTGGCCTTTGGCTGTTAGATGCACCAAGATCATGAATCCAACCTTTCAAATTCCCATCTTTGACTCACCTACCACTCAACAGCAGACACCGTCACCGCCACCTCCATTTTCACCCATTAGGAGCCTTTTTATGTTGTAATGTACACATAATTTTTTTGTATTGTTTATCTTTTTAACATGAATACTTGTAAATCATATTGTTGAAAACTTAATAATAATAACAATAAAAAAAAAAAAGCATTCCCCAAATTACCTTTTTCTTCTTTTTTTTTAAAGAAAAAAACAAGATTCCATCATAATTGAATTCAATTGGTGATCGCACAATGTAATGTCACTAACTTCAAAGGAAGATGATATTTTTTCCCATGCTAAAGTTAGGAGCGAAATATTGAAGAAAAAGGGATTGAATTGCGTCCATGTAGCATAATCCAAGCTCCTTTTAATGTAATTTAAGGTGTTTGATAACTTGGTTTTAATATTAAAAGTTTTGGATAAGATGAATTTTACTATAACTTTTTCTTTCATAAAATTTAAATTATTAAAATATTTTCAATTTTAATTACTAGTTTAAATTGAGTTCTCAAATATCCTATTGATTTTAGGATAAGATAAAACTCATTTATCCAAGCTCCTTTTATCAAAAAGTCCAAGTTTGCATTAAGAAATCTCCCTAATTGGTCCTTCTACGGTGGGACCTTGTTCTGATGGTGTATATTTTTGACCATGACATACAATAAAATCATATCAAAGTAACCAAAAGCTCATTTTTCGAGTTTTGCCGTTGATTTTTTTTTTTTTTTAATTTTATTGTCATCTTCGTTCCGCTTCAGAGAAAACGTAAAAGTTCTTCGTTCCGCTTCAGAGAAAACGTAAAAGTCACATCTGAGCCTTTTTTTTTCTGTTGTCAAATCAAGAGACTTGACAAATTAATTTATTAAAATAATCTTTGGGGAATTTTATAAAAGAAAAAAAAGGTTTTATAAATTAATTAGGGCAAAAGCATTGCATCTACCACGTGACTTGCTTTTTTTTTTTTTTTTTTTTAATGGTTTTGAAAATTAGGATTGACATCAGCTAGGTTCACGGCACACATGCTTCTTTCTGTCTCATCAAAAATTTCTCTCTCCTTCAGCTACCTCTTTTTTTCTTTTTCTTTTTCTTTTTTCTTTCTTTAAGCAAACACCGTGGATTATTGATGTTTAACACTATATAATTAACATAAAATGGACCTCATTTGTGGGTATAATGTTACGAAGTATAGTACTTAAAATGCCTTACTAATAATATAAAATGGCCTCGTTTGTTACTATAATGTTTTTATCTTTTTTTATTATGCAAATGTCCACCATATCACATATTTTTTTAAAATCATACTAAAAATACAATCCCCGAAACAATTAAAATTTTTAAAAAACTAAAAGTATGTTTGGTTCAAGTATTCTTTGAACTCAATAGACTTAAATTTGGATTCGAGTATCAAGAATCCTTCAGATACATGTTTGTTTCTTCTAAAATCTGAATCATTTGAGTATCAAGAATCTAAGTTTTTAGAATTCTCATCCCCTTAAACTTTTGAGACTTGGATATCTTTGCTACAGTAAAAACTAAAATTCTCTCTCTTATATTTGAGGAAAAAAATCATAACTTCTTCATTTGATATCCAATTGAGATTATTCTTTTTTTACTGTGTTTCTAATGAAGAGAGGAATAAATTAAGATCTATATTGCATATTTTGAAGATCATTAGCATTAAGATTTTATTAGATTTATTAATAAATCAAAAATTTTCTTCACTACCTTTCCAAACTCAAATTTCAATTTTATTCCATACTCAGATTAAAACTTAAATGCACATACAAATGTCAATTCGAATACCAATTCAAATAACTAACTCAAATCCTAATTCAAATCACACTAACTCAAATTAAATCACTAATTCAAATTTATTTACTAAACGGACCCTAAAATTACCCTCCTATTCTTACCAAGTGCAATCTAAAATATTATTAAACTAAAATACTAAATAAAATCAATATTAAAAAGTTAAAAAACTCATCAAAATAATTGAAGTATTGCTTGATTAAAATGTTATTTGAACACCTTAACTGCCTTTTATTTATTTTTTTAGCCAAGTCATAGGATTTTCTTGAAATTTTAAAAATTTTAATTGTTTTAGGGTGTATTTTGAGCATAATTTTAAAAACACATTGGATATTTTGGGCCTTTTATAATAAGAGAAACAAAAATAATATTTAGGCAAAATAAAAGGATGTTTTTGAACATTTTTTTTAGTATGAGCGACATCACTTTTAGTTAGTGTGTATCAATAAACACGACTCTTACTCTTTAGCACTTTTTTCCCTCCTCCATTGAGTATTGGCTCTTAGAACTTGTTGAAAATTACTGGATATACGGTCCCTTGTGCTCTATCACCCTCCGAATGGGAATCAAGTTTCCGACTCCTTGATCATAAATAAATAAAGTAGGCCATCATCGGACAATTCAATAAACTTAAAAAACGTTTGGTAAAAGCAGTTCTAATAATAACTTTTAGTTACTACAACATAAAAACTATTGTATGCAACAGTAATAAAAAAAAATGAGTTAAGTATAAATTTTCGGTTTAAAAGTTTCAGTTTTAACTATATTTCTTAAACACCCGATAAGTATTTAAAACCTTTTTATTAAAGTTGAGCCAGAATGAAAGTGATTTAAAAAAAATGAGTCCTTTTCATATGTCGTTTTACTATTGCAATGATAATTTTTAGCTTCTTAGTTGAGTGGAGGATACTTCGCCAAGTCATGTGAAATAAAACGCACGAGAATCACGATGGATGATAGAAGTTTGATTTTATATTGTAGTGTGAGAAACAATCGTCCATTTATCCAATGTCTGTGAAGTAGACATAATTCGAATGGCCCACCTTCAAATGGAAATAAATCTTCGACGGCGTTAGACACCAGTTGTCTTGTGGTTTATTTTTTTGGGGTGTGCGTGTGAATGTTCTTATGTTTGAAGGGTTGGTAATGTGGTTAGCTCGTTATTTTAGCCGGTTTTATTTTCCTTTTAAGACAGGGATTTTTGTACTTCATAGATTTTCTCTCTTTTTTTATTTCAAAATTAAAAAAAAAATTATAATAGCATCTATAATGCAATGTTGAATTATATTTTATGGTAAATTTGACATTTAAGTGTAAAAAAAAACTTTTCTATGCAATTATTTTTATTGTCAAATTTAATATATATTAAACTTTGTAGTAAATTTTTATCAAATATAAAATATGATAAATTTAACATTTATTTCTTATTTAAATTATTTTATATTAAAAATTTATTTTTATAAATTTCGAAGCACAAAATAAAATATCCTAAATTACTTTTTAGTAACAAATATTGATATTTTGTATTGAAGATGATGTAAAATAAAGAATGACGCTTTCAAAGAACTTGGCACGATCTTAGCAAAGGGAAACGAGCCTTTTATCAACCCACCAAATATCTGGTGCTGTAGTTGACCGGCAACTCCTAATGAACTTTCCTCTTTGTTGGGCGGATGACATTGTATCAAACATAAATAAGGAAAAGGACTTGGCATATGTATGGAAAAGAAAAAAGCCATCATTTATTGAAAAAAGAAGAAGCAGCAGCAGCCATGTACACGTATAGAACTTTTTGAAAACGGCAAAACTATACCAAATATATATTTCAATGGTTACATTTGAGTAAAAATTTTGACAACAATCGCTAAATTAAATTAACGTAATAACAATCCAACCTTTTTTATTATTATAATTTTTTTGTTAACTACCCAATTAAATAAAATTATTTGGTTCATGTGATACAGTTAATAACAATAATAACCTATTAGAAACATAACAACTAAAACCATAAATTACGTGTGGGGAATAAAGTAATCAAACACTTGAAACGACGTCGTTAACCTTAAGATAAACGATGGCGTTCTAAAGAAGAAGCTAAAGTAAGAAAAGATATTAAGGGCCTGTTCAAAGCCAGAGGAAATAACAAGATGAATCAGACTAATCTAGAAGATATGCCATGTCAGAAAATAGATCGAATGGTTCGTAATAAGTGAAACTCATCGGACGGTTCAAAATAAAAAGGAAATTGAATCCAGGCAGGCTCCAACATCTATACTTAGCCGGATAAAAAAAAGATTTCTAGTCATTAAAAAAATTTTAGAAAAAGATTCTAAGGTGAGACTCTCAAATCCAAGGAAAAGATACTCTCCCTCGAGAATCTTAGGCCTTCAAGAGATTTTTCTAGAATTAAAATTCTCCGATTTGTTTAGAAGATCAGGAATTCACCCAAACAAATTTGGTGCTGTCAGTATGAAACAATAACACAAAGATAGTCAGAATTAGAAACAAAAAAGGGCGATCTTTAAAAAACGGTCAGAGATCAAGATAATATTTAGGGGTGTTGATAAAGTAGTGAGAATTTAGATTTTCACCGTAAAATTAGTTATAAACAGTAAAAAATTTTCACATATTACAGTAATAATAAAAAAAAAATTGTTATAATATAAAGTTCTCATATGCTACAATAAAACTGATTCTCACCACTAATTTCCACTACCTTTCAAACACCCTATTAGCAGTCAAGATCCAGTGTTCACGCTGGAAACACTTCGCTGGATCCGCAACAAGAACTCCTACAAATCATCAAAAGCCTACAAGAAAAGCAAAGGCGATCATAAGTAACCATGGAAGAGATAAAGCAGAGCCAGAAAAAAGCGTCAGAAGCAGTTGAAGAACCAAGGAAAGAGAACATGAAATTGATCACACTACGAATATGTTAACAAGAGAAGATGAGTTGGAGGAGAACGGATCAGATTCAGAAGAAGTAGTCTTCAAAGTACTCAAGAAGAAGACAGATATAGTAAATATTTGATCGAGAAATGCAGAAGTTAAGACTCCAAAAATTCTAGAAAAAAGCGAATCCAGTCGCTGACCAACAGGATATGGAAGATGAAATAATGAGACAAATAAAAGATTGTCACGATGGACAGTTGAGGGAGATAAACCGGGTGTTTGGAAAGGTGGTAAGAACTGTAACTTTTATAATTTTTTTAGTTATAAACAGTATAAAACTTTCACATATTATAATAACAATAAAAAAATCGTTATAGTGTAAAGCTTCTATATGTTATGATAAAAGTGGTTCTAACTAACAGTTTCCACAATTTTCTCAAACACTCTAAGAGTTCGACTCTAGCGGAGATGGCAATAAGAGAAGCGAGCAATCTAGCAAATCTCCATTTATTGAAGAAATTTTGCTTGAGCCAAAGCCTCAGAAATTTGTAGATTTGAAGATGAAGACTTTTGATGAAAAATCAAATTCAGTGGAGTTTCTACACCTATTTTGTCAAGTGATGATGCTTGAAGCTTCGAATAAAATACATCTATTGCAAGGTGTTTCCCAAAATGCTCTCTGAAACAACAGCAACTTGGTTCAATCAGTTGAAACCAAACTCCATTTCAAGCTTCCAAATACGATTCGATAATTTCGTAACATATGCCACCTACAATTAGAAAGAAAGGAAAACCTTGGCACATTTGATGAACATCAAGATAGGAGCAAGGGTGAACTTACGATCTTCTCTTGATTGATTCACTCAAGAACTTAATCAAGTGAAATTCATGAATAAACAAATGGTGGCCAATATCTTCAGAGATGGACTAAGAAGAGGACATAAAGTACACGAGATACTGCCATGGAGGCAGCCAAAATCAATGACTGGTATCATCTTTGAGGTAGAAGGTAGTATGAGAGTTAAGAAAGCAAGATACCTTAGAAATAGAACCATGAACAAGGGAAATGTGAGTTAGATTTATGATCCTAATACACTCCAATTTGACCTGCAACGAGGAATTGACAGACGCTAGAACAGAAGACCATGGGAAGAAGATACTAGGAAAGAGAAAACTAGAACCTTGATCAATTTGAAGACAGAAGAATTTGAGTTAGCCAGATTGAAGAAGACATAAGGGCTAGAAGATTGAAGCCTTATGCCATAAAAGATGAAATCTAACCTGATTGGCACTCGGTATGCGGAACAACATGAACATTTTCCAGTGAAGGGCCCCAGGAACTACAAAGTAAGAACACATTATTTGGCCAACCTTTCTCGAATTGTATCGGGCCTGAATGAAAAAATTGGTTAGCAATATCAATTTTTCTTTGCTGAGGTTGAATGTTGCAGGTCCTCTTGGAACTATTAGTGTTCTGAATGTCGTAAAAATAAAATAAATCCTTCAGATCGAGAACAATTTTCTTTAGATGAGAAGTTTCTATAACATTCAACATGCAAAAGCCAAAAAAAATATGAAGAAATTGGAATCACATTAATCTGGTCTAGTAGGTGTTAAGGGTTCCCAAACTGGTTACTAAGGTGACTCTCCTATGTTGATAGACAACTATCACACTATATCTAGATATCCATCCCTAGAATTACGTTGTATGTACTCATAGGAATTATAATTAAATTAGCTCAGTATTTCATCCCCAATCATAACCTTACATATTTACAGACAGTGTTCACCTCCACTCTACCTAATGGAGAAGTTATACTCATGGAAATTTCAAGTTCTTCAGTCTTCAAACCGAGAGCACTCAAAGATTTCTAGAAATAAGAGAATGCGTTGCACTAGTATCAAATAAAACACAAGCTAAAGGCTGAGAAATGAGTATTATACCATCAACAATGACATTACTACCTTGTGACGTTGAACTCCTGGCTGTCATGGTGTAAAGGTCTTGGGCCTCTATTGTTATTGTTGTTGAGTCTAGGATTTGTTGGTCGAAATTGCAGTTGTGGTGGGGACTGTACACTACCTGAACTTGAAGGCCTGAAGGAGCATAATTCTGCTAGAAGCTTTAAGGTTGGTACTATGGAGTTAGTTGGTAAGGCGTTTGTGCAGGCATGAACCATGGATAGAAAGACAAGCCATTGAAATTGGGGCTGTCCTTAACTAGTGTCTCCTTATTGTTGTTGTTGAT
>CAMOHE010048245.1:0-12925 GCA_946598075.1 Artocarpus hirsutus
TTTGAGGTAAGCACATAATTTTTCGGTATTTTCTAAAATTGTATATCTCCTCAGTCTGACTGCCATATCTTTCTCTACGAATTTTGTTTTGCTCTGAATTTTTAATATGTTATTCATGCATGTGTTATGTGATATTCCTCCAAGTTTCACATTATTTCAATTTTTCTATAAAAAGTTATGAATTTTCTTCTCTCCATCACTCACTGCTGATTTGTGCTAAACGGTATTGTTGATTGTCTCTATGTTCCAACCCTTTTATCTTTGTCTAAAAATTTTGTTTTGTTCTGAATTTTTTATATGTTATTCATGTATGTGTTATGTGTTAATTCTCAAAATTTCACCTCAAATGGATTTTTCTATGAAAAGTTATGGATTTTCTTTTCTCTATCACTCACAGTAATTTGTTGCTGATTGTTTATATTGCACATATGTATGGCTGTTGTTCTTAATACAAAGGAATGTTGTTTTGCACGAAATTTGGTGAACATGTTTATATATATATATTAAATTATGGACTAGAAAGTTTGGTAATGATTTGATTAATATTTCATGTGTTATAGGGTTTTTTTATTAAGCCTAGGTTATGTGACCGCTTTAACTGCAAAGTTGTGAGATTCTTTATTGTGTGATATTTTTATATGATTATGTGATTTTATTTGGTGATGGGAAATTTTATGGTTCTGTAATTATATGTCAACGACTTGTAATTTGAATTTTAGGGTCATTATAATTTTATTTAAATTAATGGAAAAGGATAATTGCATGGAACTCACTGTTTGCACAAAGAATGTATTTTTGGCCTCTGCCTTCTAATGAATGAATTAAGCTGTGTTGAATTTATTTGAAGCTAATCTTTCGACATGTTGTAATTTTATATGTCTATTATATGTAGTATTTTTATGGATTTATTTTGGGTTGTAGATAATTTATTATAAGAATGCAAGTGTGGACTGCTCACTGTTTTGTTATTGCTGGCAGTTTTGTAAGTGAATGTTATGTGACTTGTTTAAAATATTAAATGAAATTTTTATGACTAAAGAAAAATCATGGTGATAGGTTTATATTTTAACTAAAATCATGGTGATAGGTTTATATTTTAACTATGGTCTTGCCAAATTTGGTACTCAAATTATATGTGAATGTAAAGTTATTAATTTTTAAAGCAGTGAAGGTCTGGCTATCAGTTTATTTTTAAAGTTTTGTGATCAGATTTCAAAACTATTTTTGAGCATACAAATGAACTTCATTTTTAACGAATTAGGTGTCAATAGAAAGATCAAAATGTCTACTTTTATTTGACACTAGTTTCAAGTTGTTTCGAATTTTATGTGAATTGTTATGATTTTTGAAACATACAAAGGTCTGGCTGTCAGTTTTGTAAAGTCTAGTAATCTTGTGTAATTGTTTGTTTTATTTCGTGTTTTAATATTATTTGAGGATGAAATTAGCTATTTAGGTGTTGTTTTAGTGAGATGGATGTATTTGATAAATTATTATAATTTTCTTAATAATTTTATTATATTATGGCATGAACGGTTCTAAAGACAAGCACCCGAGACCTCAATCGCACGCCACCATCGAAACAGTTTATAAAGGTTAAGTAGGGCAATTAGGTAAGTACATTCTCACCTGCAACATGATATGTTTATGAAAAATATGTTTATAAAAAGTATGAGTTTATGAAAAGTTTAAAATCTATGTTTATGATAGTTTTATGATGATTTCTCATGGTGATTTTCATGAAGTATTATTATGAAGTTTTTAAGGTATGAAAGTTTATGCATGTTTTGATGATAATGTTTTTCAAAGCATGAAAGTATAAGTATCTATATGTATCACCTAAATAAGTGTTGCACACCCAAATTTATGATATGTTTATATTTATGATGTCATGTTTGGTTTGGGATTTGTAACCCCTCTCCTCTCATGACGGCGCGCCTATTATGATGTTATGGTACAACACTTGGGCCCTTAAGATAAAACGATTAAGTTTTAATATGGTTCATATAATGCAAGATATGTTCCTTATGAAACTGTGCCTTTGCGCTATTATGATGATGTTGATGATGTTCATGAAATGTTTTAAGTTGTGAGATCTATAAATGTACTTACTAAGCGTTTGCTTATTTAAGTTTATATCATATTGCAGATAAGGGTAAGAGATCCATGGATTAGGAGGAGGACCAAGACAGGCGTGTGAGCTATGCAAGATAAATTGCAAATGGAAGATGCCAAGAAAGAAAGAAATTTTATTATATAAACTATGATTTTTATTTAATTTTGAATATGTTTATGAAATTTGAATTTTAAGGATTTAAATTATGTTTTATAATGTTAAGAATGTATATTTGATGGACTTTTATTATTTTATAAATCGTCTTCTGCATTTAAAACTTTAAAACTTGTTTTATAATCAAACTTTTTAAAAATTCGGCCTGCCGATCATTACTGGTCGGACTGTCGAACTTATCGCTTTCAAAATTTCTTTTTGCAAAGCCTCGGACGACCTGCCGATGGAAGACCTTCGGCCTGCCGGTCGTGTTCGGCTTGCCGAAGTCACAAGTTCGGCATGCCAAACTGTGTAAGAAATTTTGACCATGAGTTTTTATGACTTTATTATTTTTGTAAGATAAACTATTTAAGGAATGTTTATGAATGAGTAATATATTGATATATATATTCATATGTATATATATATATAAAAAAATGTATGGATCCTAGATTAAGTTACCCTTTTATTTAAATAGTTTATCTTATAAACTAAAGTATTACGAAATGACGGTAACGACATTTGTAACGTCTGTAAAAAGGGACGTTACACACAAAAATTCTCATCACTATATAAAATCATTTAATTATACAAAAACATCACATAATCAAGAATCTCACAACTTTATAGTTAAAGCAGTCACATAACCTAGGCTTAATAAAATTCTATAACATATGAAATATTCATCAAATCATTACCAAAATTTCCAGTCCATAATTTTATATATACATGAACTTATTTACCAAATTTTGTGCACAACAACATTCATTTGCATCAAAAACAACACCTATACATATGTGCAACATAATTGATCAGCAATAAATTACTGTGAGTGACGGAGAGAAGAAAATCCATAACTTTTTATAGAAAAATCGAAATAACGTGAAATTGGAGGAATATCACATAACACATGCATGAATAACATATAAAAAATTCAGAGCAAAACAAAAATTGTAGACAAAGATATAAGGGTCAGAATATAGAGACAATTCAATATTTCTGTTTAGCATAAATTAGCAGTGAATGATAGAGAAAAGAAAATTCATAACTTTTTATAGAAAAATCCAATGGAGGTGAAATTTTGAGGGTTAACACATAACACATACTGAACAACATATAAAAATTTTGGAGCAAAACGACATTTGTAAATGGAGATATTGCAGTCGGACTGAAGAGAGATACAATTTTAGAAAATATCAAAAAAATGTGTGCTTACCTTAAAACGATTTCTCTTAACCTTCTTTTGAATTCACCCAAAGAAAACACAATATTTCTAACAAATAATAGCAAGGGAATTTGAGAGGAAGAAGAAGGAAGATGAACAAAATGAAGAGAAAAAGAATGAAAGGGAGAGAATACGTGAGAGGGAGAGAGAGAGACAAAACGTAAAAAAATGAATTCGTTTACGTTACACATTACACTCTCCTCATTAATCAGAATTTTCTGATTAATTACAAGGCACAATTCGTGGGAAGTGGAGAGGTTTGAGGGAAAAAAAGTCAAAACTTCCAAGAATGATTCAAGTTACCATATTTTGCCTTTGTAAAGCGGGAAACCTTATAAATTGCATTCAATCAATTCAAAACCAAACATAAATTTTCCTAAACTGAAAAATTTATTCCATAAATGTGCCAATTAATCAAAAATTACTAACAAATCATCAAATCACAAATTTTGTGGAATTTCTGCTGACTGTTCGTCAACTATCATCGGCCTGCCGATTCTTGAAGTTCGGCCTACCGATGATATACCATCGGCTTGCCATTCCGAGGGAATCATTTTGACCTACCGAACTTAATGGTCCGGCCTGCTGATCTGCCCTAACACACAAAATCATTCATAACATTAAATTATCAATAAAAATATGAATAAACATATAACATTAAAAACATGAACACTTGAGCACATCAATTCCACGTGAGCGTCACCTGTCATAACACTTAAAATAAAATGGTTAGCACCATTATATCATATATCATAACACATATCATAAATATAATACTCAACGTCGTTATTATCATGACATAATCCGTTATAAAAAAATTAGGCGGGTGTTACAAAACCATGAGGGTTATAGTAGCCCAGGGGACAATACAGAAAGTCAACTTGAGAAATATTACTTCTTGGCATTTTTTTTTTTCAAGTTTTTTACTTACATATCACTTGCAAATAATATAAAGACATAATTAATCACAAGTAGTTTAGGTTAGAGTTAAACAAACAAGTGTTATTTGAGGACATTTTAACCTATTTGACTACAAGAGAGTGGTATGAATTAATGGAACAAAAATATAATTGTAGAATATAATAGTGATAGTAAAGAAGTGACAAAACACCTAATTTACTTCAATACGGATGAATAATGAGTATAAAACTTACTTAAGTCGGGGTCCTATAAGGTAGGCCCATGAGGTTGAGGCGTTCTATTTTTGTTGAAAGTAGTACAGCAAATACTGATGAATTAAAAGAGCAAACTTCCGGATAGTTCAATGCAAACATTTTTTTTTTTTGAAAAGTTAGCCTAATTGTCATATCAAAATAGTAGTATAAAACACCCGAGTTTAGAAAATGGTTACAGCCCACCTAATTCCAGGAATCTCAGCCGATGGTAGTAGTAGCAATTTAGGGCCAGTTGATAAGATATGGCCGTTGGGCTTTATGATCTGGATAAATTGGAAAAAAAGTGACATTCCTGTTTTTTCAACTCAATTTTTAAGTTTTTGTGCTATAAAGTTGTAGCACATTCCTCTAAGATATATCTGTGTGTCTTTCCGAGATATTTTTCATGTCCTTCAAGGATATTTTAAATGTCTTTCGGGATGTCTCGACATTTTTGAGTGTCTTTTGGGACTTGTGGCATGTTCCTCCAGAAAATTTTCAAATATCCTTCTAAAACATGTCACAAGTAATAAAATATGTAAGGCTTGGATAAAGTGGAGTCAAAGAAAATTCCGTCCAGAGGCCCAACATGATCGAAGTAGTAAAGGCACTTTGACCACATCAAAACCAACTAATCTAACGAGAGTGATTATCTCCCTTTCATTTTTTTTTTTTGGGATCTGAACACGTATTTTACTCTTATTTGGGTTGATATGATTCTTGCGACTTGGCTAGTTGTTAGCAAGTTACTCTAATGTACTGAAGTTTAGATATTTTAATTGTTTCCATGGTTTTTGCATGTGTTCGGTTGCATGCTCTGTTTTATGCGATGTTGGTGAGGGTGAGTTGTTTAGTTTGGACAAGCACTACTGTCGTGCTCATCAATTGTAGTACTAATTTATTAGAATCTAAAAACATTGCAGGTTTGTTTATTTGTGGCATAAAGAAATTGATGATTAAAAAGTGTATCAATATATATATAATTTTCTCTTGAAAGAAAAACGAAAAAGACTTTTGTGGCTGCTGGGATTCAAGCCAGGTCTCCACAGCCACAACGTGTAATTCTTACCATTAAACTACAGCCACCTTTTCCAGCAGCCTGGTTAACGGAACCTTGTCTATAAAATATTCAAATAAATAAAGAGATCCTGATGCAAAATTTGATGACATTGAAGTAATTAGAATTTTACTTAGAGAGCATTCGAAAAAAAAAAATACTGAGACAAGTTTTTCGGTGTATTTTTAACAAATTATTGTTTTGAAAAAGAGGAAAAAAAAAAATCAAGGGTTAGATCCCAAAGTGAAATTACCCAAAAGAAGTTAGACGTTTGATCTTTGTCTTTTTCTCTAGCATCTTCAATCTTTTTTTTTTTTTTTTTTGAAATTGGGATGGACTCAAATTTTAACCTTACGATGTAGTTGGGTGTTGTTTTATCGTTAAGTTATATCTAGAATTATCTTTGGCATCTTCAATCTTAAGAAGGTGTTTGGTAAGTAGTGATCCTGAGGTGAGAATAGGAATCTTGCAGATTAATACATTTGGTATACAAATTATGAATTTTGGATTTTCAAAAAACTTAATCCCATAAGATTCAAATCATTGTAAAATTTTGAGGTAATCTGAATCCCACCCACTAAAGTAATATTTATATTACTAGAAATCTCAAGACTATGGAAATTTCACATCCTCTTCCATGATGATGATGATTATAAATAAATAAATAATATAAAATACTATTAAATATTTATAATATCATTACAACTTAATATTATTATTCAATGTTAATATTAATATAAAATAATAATATATTACTAGGAATTATTATTATTATAATATATTCATATCAATATTTTGTATATTATATATACAATATTTTAATATTAGTATAGTACTAAATGACAATAATACTATTGTAGTTATAAATTAATATTTTTATATATTATAAATATAAATATTATATTAATATAAAATAGCAATGTGATAATGATGATAATAATAATATTAACAACAATAATAAAAATATCAATGCAATTTTTATATTAATATATTATTAAATAATAATAATACCATTGTAGCCGTTGGATCTACAATCAAATACAAAATACATTAATCCAAATTATTGTGTTCTTTTTAATAGATTTGGGCCCTCAAATCACTGTTATTTATATCTATTAGCTTTAAAGGAAACCAGTTAGACTAATTACAGTAAACGTTAAGAAATTAAATCCAAACAAAATAAAATAATGCTGAAGAAATAAAAGTTACTACACGTAGATTTTTATAGTGGTTCATTCTATGAAGAGAGCTATGTCCACTATTGTTTACTATGTAGAAATTTAGATGGTACAGATTACAAGGATGAAAATGAATAGAAATTTTGGTAGAGCTTTTGCATATTGTTCTTTTTTCTTTTACAATTGAAGACGGTATCTCTTTATGTAGAGGATATAGAAGAGTTGCAACTTCCAACCAACTGGTGGAGTGGGGTGATAATTTTGGAGGTAATAGTAATAGTGGGACACGTGTCAACCTATGATAAGCTGCAATAATCGTGTTCTCTTCACGTTTCAGTTTGTAGCTAGACATGCTTATAATTTTCAATTCACGCTAATCGATTCCATTGAATGAACACTTGAGAGACAAACCTGGGCACAAACCTTCAATAGCAGAATGTGATTCGAATAATACAAATCGATTTCATATAGGATCAAACCGATCGACTTCAACGAAGCCTTAGTTCAGCTTATATGTATTTACTTTTCATATCGAATAGCTGAGTCTTTTGGTTCTGTTTGACTCTCTCCGATAGCAACAATGAACCATCATTGGGCCTTATAGACAATTTAGACCTTACTAAATTGTACCCCAACAACTATTATTATAAATTAATATTTTTCATATAGTATAGATATTAATATGATATTAATATAAAATAATAATAATTTCATAATAATAATAATAATAATAATAATAATAATAATAATATTATTATTATTATTATTATTATTATTATTATTAACAATGATAATAAAAATTTAATAGTTCAAAATGTTATCAACGGGTAAATCAACCAGTTAATGGTCCAAAAACTATCAACCAAATCAACAACGTATTGCTCGAGGTTGTTTTCACATGTTCCCAGTGAGACTCAAGAAGACGAAAAGAACCGAGGTTCTTTTTTTTTTTTTTTGCTGCATCTTGATGTCTGCTTTTTTTTTTTTTTTTTCCTTCTTAACAATTTTAAAATAGAATAGTATAAGTTGTTAATGTTGACTGTTGTCTTTTTAGTCCAAGTTTTGCAAATGGTTTAATTATAGAAAATAATATTGTCAAATATTAAAATAATTTTATTTAAAGCTTCCTCTAATTATGTTTTATATATCATGGATATTTCGAAATAAAATTCTGTATTCTTTTGTTATAATATATGCTTTTTTTTTAAGTTTTGACTTCTATATATATATATATATATATATTATATTTAAACGAAGAAGAATATGATAACAGATTATTTTTGCCTATACATGTTTAGATTTTATAAGAATATTTTTTCCTCATGATATTGACAAAAAAAATCATGAGAGTGCATTTGGCAACTAAGTTCTAACTTATTAGTTCTAACTACTATAACGTAAAGCTTTTTTAGGTTATAGTGTAAAGCAAAAATATGCTATAATATAAAGCTCTCATATATGCTACAGTATTTTCATTCTAACTTATTAGTTCCAATTATGTTTCCAAAATGATTGAGCAATTAAGAAAAAGTATACATTAGAAAGTATATGTTAGAAAATAATCCAAACATCAAGTATTTATTAAATAGGTGTAGCACATAGTTAAGCTTGATGATATTTGATAGAGGTGGCAATAAACGTGTTTGTGCCATGTTCGTATCAGCACATTTACAATACGATATATTTAGCTCAAACACGAATACGACACGATTAATAAATGTGCTAGAAATGCAAATACGAACACGAACACGACACGCCTATGGCACGCGTAACAGGACACGATATGATTAATACGATTATTAAACGTGTTGTGATAGGTTGACACGATAACAATACGCATATGACATGTTTATGACCTAGTTAACTAAAAATAAAAAAAAATTAAAAAAACCTAATAAAGAAAGTTAACAAAAACACAATATCTAATTAATACTAACCTACTATAAATATTTTTATTTTTAAGTTTAAATGTGTTATAAATAGGCGGGTCTTGTCATGCTGTGTTAATACGTTTACAGCTCATTTAATTAAACATGTTAAGACGTGTTTAGCCTGTTAGCATAAATCCAGCCCTTTTATTTTTATATTATTCGTGCTAACCTATTTATGGCACAATTAATAAATGTATGATCCAAACCTATTTATCTCGTGTCGTTTTTGTATCATGTCATCGTGCCGTGTTTGAAATTACCGGCCCTAATATTTGATGATGTGGTACCCCAATTTATTGAATAATTTTATGAAAAAACGAGAGAAAATTGGTTAGACAAAGTTAACATAAAAAATGATCTAAATGTCAGGAAGTATTTATTACATGACGTTACTCGTCTACAGAATTATTCCTCAAAAGAAAAAAGTTAAAATCTATTTTTAATCTTAATTTAAGCATCGTGAATTTTGTTGTATGAGGCAATAGATTGGTGGACTCTTTTAAGAAGACTAGACAAGGGAACATTTATTTCGCATAAGAATTTAAAGAAAATATTATTTTTAGAAATTAGTGACAATATTAATGCATATATACATTTAATTTGATATCTATCCAAAATTAAACGAATGATGTTGTTTTGGTGTGATCTTCAAACTATGCAAAATGATTTGGCAAAACTGTTAATTGCTTCTTACGGTGTGAAAGTGGTAGAGATAGATTATCTCCAATGCAATGTTAAATTGACGTGCTAAATCTAATACAAAAATTAATATTTGTGTAAAAAATACTATCCAATGGATGCTATTTTTAATGACTTGTTATGTGCTAAAGGTGGCAAATTTACCATCAAATTTACTATATAGTAAATTTGAAATTTAATTTTTTTTGTTGTTAGGTTGACTTTTTTACTTTAATAATTACAAGATTTTTTATTTTTAATTATTTTTAATATTAAAAGTTTACTTTTACAAATTTTAAGATTTAATAATTATAATAAAAGAAAAATATGACATTTAAGATAGCAATATATATTAAAGTATAAAATAAAATAACACATCAAATATACTATTTTTATGCTTTTTGTTGGTAAATATAATAATAACATCGATATTTACATTGAAGATGGCCTTATGACAATAGTAATCAGCCCAAGTTGATTATTCCTTAACCCCCACCCACAGACTTAATGAATTTTGTGTGAATTCCTCTTTCGTCACCTTAAAGAGAGAGCATAAATATCTCCCACTGTCTAAGAAATTAATTGCTTTTATGTATTTTGATTTATTTTTTTTTAAAATTGGATTAGGTTGTCTTGTACTCTTCATTAGTTTAGATTCCAATATTTGATAGGCCAGGTAATTGTTGATTAACCTTACCCGTTACGTCAAGTCTAAGAAGCTACAAAGCAATTGAGCTTAACATATTCCGCATTTTTTTTTTTAATTTTCGTCCACTTGAAATTACTTTAGTTTTATTTAGTGATACATATATATATGCGTCTAAATTAATCCAATTATTGATGAGCGAGATGACAGGGGCATTAAGGAATACACTTGACCCGTTTGGATATGATTGTTCTTTTACTTTTAGATATTAGGAGAAAAACATAAGTGATCATCCAACTTTTTATGAATGTTTGAATAGTACATGAAAAAGGTATTTTTGATTTTAGAAATTAAAGTTATAGGACTTGTTTGGTTAAATAGAACAAAAAGCTCTTAGTGCATGTTTCGTGGATCGTGTTAAAGCAGCATATAGTATAATAATACATTGATATAATATTAGGTATAACCATTTTATTGTATAAATTAATATTAATGATAAATTAATATCATTCATGTCATTTTATATAATGCAAGTTATTTTTGATGTATTATATTGTATTATCTTATATCGATATATAGTTCATGTTCAAGTTAGGTTCAACATGACGCCATGTTGAAACCTATAATTTTATAGGTGTAACAATGTAAATGTAAGTTTTTTTCAATTATGATTAATCTTAATTTTGTAGGTATATTTATGTTCACGAGTTATTGGGGATAAAAAATAAAATGCCTTTGCAGGACTTGGAAGTTTTAAGATATAACTAATTTCATCATTATTCTAAAAAAGGAAAAAAAAAGGGGATATTTCTCCTTTTATACCCTTTGTTTTGGGTTAATTTAAAATTGCATATGTATTGACAAGTTAGCAATTAGATGATTAAATCTGGCATTTGACCATTCCGATGCCTGTAATTTTTTTTAATTCGAGAATATAACTCAGTTCATAGGGTCTTAACATTGAATTTGTTGAAAAATAAGTTAAGATGCTACATATGTTACATGTAAACAACCTAAAAGTTACATGAATACATGAATAAAATTACCGCAAAAAAATGTTACAAGCTAATGGAATTGACAAATTAATCTACAGGTAAGCAACCAAATATATAAACCTTGACAAGCTAATTTCAGGTATCCACATATAAATCTAATGGTCATTCTCTAGAATATATTTGGAAAAGTTTTGAGTTTATTTCAAACTCACTCAAATGTTTGTTACTACACACTAGTTCAAGTGAAATTTTGCTTCAAACCACACGCACTATCTAACCAAACGCACCCAACACTGGGACACATTGTGTGGTGTAGAAGGCTCTAAACAAACCCAGATTAAGAAATCTGAGGAGAATTTTGGTTAGAAACAAGGTCAAAACCAAGAGAAAATGCAAAGAAGAAATTAGAGAAAAGTGAGGTCTAAACCCCGTTTTATTCACCAAACAGTCCAAGTTAATTAGCATTAAAAGGTTCAGCTAATTAGCACAACCCGAGGAGCTACCCTAGAACAGATAGTTCGACTCAAGGGTGTTACAATCAAACGACAAGCTTTGGTTCTAAGCCTTACAAACAAACAAGAAAAACAACGGTGCAACTTTTGCTTATTACATAAAATGACTGGAAATGAGAAACAACTAAAACAAACCAACGGCTCTGAATAGAAGTGAACCACATAAAGATATGAACTTGACAAACGGCAGACCTTGCTGAGTGATTTCGAAAACTGAGTTTAATTACCATGCTTTATATCATAAAGGTTCTTTGCAAACCTACAACCAATAAAAAAAGTCGAATAAATGATTAAGAACCATCCTTCATTTTCTAACCTTATTACGTACGAATTTCGACATTACATGCCGTTATTACAAACACATAATGTTAATAATTTTGTTCAAGTTTTTTACAATTTAAGATGTAAAGCACTATTATTTGTGGTTTTGCTGTTAAAAAATATCCTCCATTTTTTTTCCTTTTCTTAAAATAATTAGAGAGATATAAACTGAACAAAGATGCTTAGCACATCTCAACTAGGTTGGCGATATAACTCAAACAACCTCTCATCCTATTTTATTAAAAAGATTAAAAATAAAATAAAGTAAAAGAAGTTTATACAATTTATCTATAATGGCAAAACCCAGCAAAAAAAAAAAAAAAAAGAGCGCAAT
The DNA here is from genome assembly GCA_946598075.1 of Artocarpus hirsutus. Taxonomy (NCBI): domain Eukaryota; kingdom Viridiplantae; phylum Streptophyta; class Magnoliopsida; order Rosales; family Moraceae; genus Artocarpus; species Artocarpus hirsutus. Next base: position 12,301 of record CAMOHE010048245.1, read on the forward strand.
CTTATGGAGAAGGAAACAATATTCATTTATTTATTAGATGCATAATGAAATATAAAAGACTTGCTTTTTGAGTGCTTTTGTATATGTTTCAGCAGCGTCATTCTCAATACGTTCAAAGGTAGCAGGATTCAAGCGTGTAACAGGCTTGCTCAACAAGTCTTTTGCAAACTGCTCCAGTTTATCCAAATTCTCACGGGTACCATTATCCAAAGGCAACTAGTTCTTTGGGCAGTCTTTTGCATATTGTATTATTTTATATCGATATATAGTTTACGTTGGAGTTAGATTCGACACGACGCCAGGTTGAAACCTATAATTTTAATAGGGATCACAATGTAAATTTAAGTGTTTTTCAATTATGATTAATCTTAATTTTGTAAGTATATTTATGTTCACGACTTGTTGGGGATAAAAAATAAAATGCCTTTGCAAGACTTGGAAGTTTTAAAATGTAACTAATGTCATCATTATTCTAAAAAAGGAAAAAAAATGTGGCGTCCGGCGCGAGCCCCACCTCAAGCCTCCATAGGACCCACCTTGCGGGGCCCTTGGACTTGTGGCTCTTATTGGTGAACCGTTCCCGTGCCGCCCACTCATCCGTATTGTCCCCTTTGGGGCCCTCTGG
>CAMOHE010048246.1:0-27683 GCA_946598075.1 Artocarpus hirsutus
GAGGGGGAAGAGGAGATAGAGAGGCATGGGGAGGGGGAAGAGGAGAGAGAGAGGCAGGGGGAGCTTACCAGCGGCGAGAAGACGACAGCGACGGAGAGAGATCTTGAGAGAGAGAGGGATTTTAGAGAGAGAGATTGAGTGCTTTTAGAGAGGAAGGGAGGCGGATTCAAAATGGGGAGGTGGGCACGCGTTTCAAAATTTTTAAAGGGGAAAATGAAGCTTTCACGATGACTTATTTATAAATCGTCATGGAAGCTATTTTGCAGCATTTTAAATGCTGTAAAAAGAATAAAGAAAATAATGCCTTCCACGACGGTTTATTTATAAACCATCATGGAAGCTATTTTATAGCATTAAAAATGCTATAAAAAGAAAAAAGAAAATATTGCCTTCCATGACGGTTTATTTATAAACCATCATGGAAGCTATTTTGCACATTTTAAATGTTGTAAAAAGAATAAAGAAAAATACTGCCTTCCACGATGGTTTATAAATAAACCATCATGGAAGCTATTTTGTAGCATTAAAAATGCTGTAAAAGGAAAAAAGAAAATACTGCCTTCTATGACAGTTTATTTACAAACCATCGTGGAAGCTATTTTATAGCATTTTAAATGCTATAAAAAGAAAAAGAAAAATTTTGCCTTCCACGATGGTATATTGGAAGCTATTTTATAGCATTTAAATGCTGTAATAACTGCCTCCAATGCTATAAAAAGAAAAAAGAAAAATACTGCCTTCCACGACGGTTTATAAATAAACCGTCGTGGAAGCTATATTAGAGCATTTAATGCTATAAAAAGAAAAAAGAAAAATACTGCCTTCCATGATGGTTTTTTTAAAAACCGTCGTGGTAGCTCCTGCCCTTACCATAACGATTTCATCTTCGCGGGCTTAACTTGCTGCGTTTTTTTCCCTTATCACAATGGTTTTTGAGAAATGGTCGTTAAATAAAGGTCGTATAATCTTGAATTTGTTGTAGTGTTAATTACTAGAGACTAGTGATGAGATGGTTGGGGGCGTGAAGAACACGAAAAAATGCACATTTATTAAGACTAAAATAATTTGTTTTGCAATTCTATTTGTCATTAAAACCCTTATTACAACATTTTCATTTTAAATAGTATTTTTGTGTCTTAGTGTGAAAATATGTTTAATTATATATTTTTATGTGTTTTCACGTTCAAGAATAGTTTTAATAATCTTGATAATTTTTTTGTGTGTTAAATAATTAATTTGTGTGAAATAAATTAAAACCGTAAAATTAATATGTTTATTTTTATTTTTATGTGTGTTCGTGTGTTTTAATTTAGTTTTGTGTTTATTTAGTATTTATAAATATTTACTTAATTTAAATAATTTTAGTTTTTGTAAAATAATTAATTTCTTTGTGTTTATTTATTAGGAAATATGAAATCTAGGGCAAAAACTGGGGAAAATGGTGCAAGAAATCTCAAAATTGGGGTCAAAATAAAAATTTGGAGTTAAAATCTGATAAATGGAATCCTACATCAATGCTGACATCATCAAGGCCCTACATGTTTGCCACCATCTTAGCAAAGGTGTCACTTGTGTGTGGTTACTCACATATAAAGTTTCATGCTCTTAGCTCCTTATTTGTTGATCAAGTTAAGTAATCACATCCAATGGTCCATGTGTCTCAAAGTTGCCTTTTTACTTTGACTTCGATCTAGTCCATCTTTCCTGTCTAAGTAAGCTCATCTAACAATCCAAAAGTGCACACACACATCTTCCCCTGATCTGTGACATACTGGATCTCAAGCTAATATTCGCATAAGAAAGAAAGCTTATTCAAAGAAGAAAAGGAGGAAAATTACAAATAAAAGCCCACCTGCTCCAAGAATTTTGCCTAAATGATTTTATTCGTCTTTGTTCATTTCTTTTAAGTGGCACCTGCATTCAATATTTTATTTGTAGAATATTTATAAGCTTCTTCATGCATTCCTCGATAAATAGCATGCAATCGTTCACGTATTTCCTTCATCGAGAAATATGTTATAATGCTAGATTTGTAAGCTTAGTTATAGACATAATTTTGTGACATGTTTTTTTTCTCTTTTTATGCTAAGTTTTGCACCATTTAAATAGTTTTAAGTTATATTTTATCTTAAAAAGACTATTGTTGTTGTTGTTGTAACAATGTGTTTTTAGTTTCCTTTTTGTTGAGATAAGGGGTGAAACTCTGGATGGTTTAATTTCATTAGTTTTAATTTTTCTAGTTTTTTAAGCTGTTAAATGGCAACATCATTTTCTCAAAAAACCTATGTAATTAGAGTTAGTTTAGATTGTTTTCTTGTAAAAATGGAGAGTTTGATTTATCGTAGACATAAACTGACAGGGTAATGCTTGGTAATTCTTAATTAGTCGTTGACAAAGTACTACTCGGTAGATGCTAAGGACATGTTTTCAAGGTAAATTTCCTAATTAATTCTAAGTTAATATCAATTTGTTAAAACTAAGTTTTTGCCATATTACAAACATGAACTGGCATGGTTAATGCTTAGGACAACTTTAATTAGTCATAGACAGAGGATGACCTAATATATTCTTAAACTGTTTTAGCAAATGTTTTTAGAAAAATTAAAATAACTTCAAATTAAAAACCGAAGTGGATCTTTAAACCTCAGCATTTTCATAAATATTTTTTTAAATTAAACCACATTTAATATTGTCAAAATTCCAAATCATAAAAATGTTAAAAAAGGAAAAACTTGTAAAAATTGTAAGTAATTAATTTTAATTTTTATCTCGAAAAACAATTAACTTACACTTCAAATAAATAACAAACATAATATATTTGGACTAAAACTCTTCCCTTAGGACTCGACTTGAGACTCACCGTGACTTTATTACTTGTGATAACTTCATACTTAATACTTAAGGCTATATCGGACTCATTTTTCAAAAATCGAACAAGTTTTTGGCATCGTTGTCAGGGAGGGTGCCAAAAATCAAAACTAGTCTTAAGAAAATGTGAATATGCAATATAATTTTACGTAGCATACATCGCATACAATACACTACATAACAGAAGCATGCATATCCTAACATATCATAACATAGCATAATTCTAATTATGCATTTTCATGATTTTTATAAAAACATGTAAATATTTAAATTGAAAACTATAGTTTTTATGCTGTAGATAAGATTCGTACTTATATAGTTTCTAGAGATATGATCTGCTAAACATGCCAAGTACTTATTCACCACTCCTTAAGTTTGAGGGAAAACACTTAATAAGAGTGTGAGCTTAATTTGCATTGTACTAATTAGTTTAGCATATCGACAACAAAAAAAATTAGATCATTTCTTAAAGCTCCCTTTGTTAATTGACTAGCTATTCAAGTAGTCAAAAGGATTAATTAAATTTAAATCCTCTTAACTCATAATTTATGTCTAACTTATTTTCCTTAATTGCTTTTAATTAAATTGTGATAATATAGATAATCAATTAATTAATTTGGTAACTAATTAATTATGTTCCTCTTATAATTTGACTTACTAATCTCTCTCATTGCTTATATTCGACTCACTATTATACTTATAGATCCATTTGAATATGAATAGTACTATTGGGCTCACGAGCTTATATTTGGTTACTATTCAATTCATTAGGCTAAATACGGCCCTCTAAAACTAAAAGCCTTCTATGATTTTTGAGCACTAACTATCAAAAGATCTAAATCCAATAATTGGCTTCTAAACGTGTGTGGACGTTAGACCGATAATTGCTATTGTAGTAGTTAACAACTTATATTCCTTCAATCTCTTGTTTCTTTGAAATCCGTTGAAAACTTTATATGTAAAACTTGTTTAAAAACCGTATCTTAAATTCAAGTTTGAATTTTTCGATAAGACTACAAATTGAAGACTTTTATAGCTTTATGAGTGCAACAATTCTTTTGTCGCTTATAAATAGTAATCCTGCCATTAAACATGTGTTTGTTTTGAAATTAGTTTTGAAAAAGGCGTCTTTTTGTTAGATTTAAAAGTCACTGTAAACTGTATGTCAAAGACAGCTTTAATAAAAGTTTCTTTTATAGAAGTTCCTCATTCTATCGAGTATTAAAATTTTCATGCTTTCTAACAATTCATTTTTTATCTTTAACATTACCATTTATAGTGATTTTATAAACTTTACCAATTAACCATTCTATAAATTTGTTTAAAAGTCCTTTTTTGAGGCTGAATTTTTTCTAAAGTTTTCTTCATAAAAGTTCTTCATCTCATCAAGACCTAAAACTTTCATGTCTTACAAAAATTGGTCTTACTTAGAAAAACAAAGGGGAAAGTTTTTCTTTCCTGAAGGAAATTGAGAGAAAGAAGGCAAAAATAGATTCTTGAAGAAATAAGGTCTTTATATAGACTTAAGACTAATTGCAGTTAACTTTCTAATCTTGGTTTTCAAGCTTCCAAGTAAGCTTTAAAATGGAAAAATCATGCCTAAATGGCTATAAGGGTGGCACCACATAATCAAAAGGTTGCAGGGAAATTTTTCCTGCCATTAAAATAAGTCATGACACCTTTTTTTTCATAAATTATGCATGGTGTGATCTTCTAGGATAAAAGATCCACTTTTTAAGGGCATTTTCTTGACTTTTGGAGACTTTATCTACAAATTTTGCCTTAAGTAGATATTTTTTGGATTGAGAGGAGAAAACTAAATAGCTAGCAAAAAAATTAACTATGTCGGGTTTTCTCAGTACAATCTATAAAACTAATATTGACATAAGCCAATACTTGTATAAATTTTAAATCACGTAAAAACTAAATTATTTTTAATTTTAAATCTATTCCTTGACCTATAAACATAATCTTGACATTTTCCATACTCTACCTCGATATTGACAACTCTTTAATGGTATCAATTCTCAAACTCTGAAAGCATTTTTCACTGAAAATGGTAATCGCATGACTCCGATTTTTAACTAATAGGCAATTAAGGATTTTCTATATATTAGAGTGTTTCTCAATATACTACTAACACCATATCGAATTAAGATCTATTGTATCATTTTCTTGTCCACTTGGCTATCCTCCTAACTAAGTTTTGACACATAAGAGACTTGCTTAATTTCTTTTACTATTTAGGTCCTATTTGTGTGTTTAGGTTGTTAAGTTTGAATGATTTGTCAAACAAATACTAGAGGGGACTGCCAAGGGGCCAAAAAAATTAGACAACAGATCTAGACTCCACTGTACCATACCTAAAAATTTTTATAACTTAAATTCTCAAGATATTTAAGGATTGAAATTTCTTTAGCTTTAAATTGCAGTGAAAATTATCGACCGAATTATTTAATAACAAAAGTTAATAAATTTAGCTTTTGTATTTTCTATAGAATTTTGGAATATTTATATTAATTCTAAAATCCTTTAGCCACAAAATTTACGCATGACATTTATAAGAAAAATCCTTAACTTAAATATGTAGATCACATATAAATTCTAGGATTTTCTCAGCCATTACACTAATTCACTTTAAATCATAAAATCATGGAATTACACGAATCTTTGCATAAAATAAATTGTTCGGGTCTTTTATGAAAACCCTTGACTCATATTCTTGGATTTTGTCGGTATAATTGATCAAATGCTTAATTATTATATTGAATCTATACTCATAAGCTATAAACACGTGTTTCTTACAAACTTAATAGTGTAGCTATGAAAAAATCCTTAATTAATTATATTTATTAATAATAGATTTTTCTGGGTATTAAAATCTGCCTACTTTATAAAATTTTCATCCTCAAAACTTGGGATAAACTAAGGGTATTCTATTGCTTTCGTAACCTTGTACTTGTCTGGTTCCTTCATATGGGGTTTCACCCTAAGGGTTTTTCATAAGAAATGCAATCTTATCTTTCTAAGACGTCCAGATCATGATCCAATACATGGGAACTAGTCCATATTCTATCTTCTTATTGCTTTACCCATGGGTTCTTATTGTTCAGTCATGAAGACGTGTGATTATCGAAAGTTCACTTATCTATTTATTATAATTCTTCTAAAGGTTTATCACAACTAAACTTGTTCTTTCATCTTTCTCTTGCACATGCCTCGCTCCTTTTGGGTGTGCAAGTAAAGGGAAACTAATCCCATTTTCATTATTCGTAAAACTTTTCATACTCTTGCTCATGTAGCCTTCCCTAGGCTAAAAGTTATTTCTAGTTTCGACTCATTCATCTAAATCATTTTGATAATTTTCTCACCAAAACCAGGGTGTCTTATAATAATTTTCTCCAATTTCTCATGGATAACTGACGAGTTATCTTACTTCTAGCATAAATTTGTAAACTTTAAAATCGTTTCTATCATATGCCAAAAACCGTAAGCATAACAAAAACACAACGGAAGCATGTAAAAATTGTGTACCTCCAGCCATTGCCTCGCCTGTATAACTGTAACTGTGGCTGCCTTCTTTGGTGCTTCCAAGCCCTCTCAAAAACTCAATTGATGGTGTTGGTTTCTGAAAAGAGTTTTCTGGACTTGGGGACCAAGTTTTCTTTTACAAGACATGTCGTTTTTATCTTTCAGACACGAGACATTCATTCATTAAACAACATGTCGTTTTATTTATACCCAAAACGACATGTCGTTTTTCTTGATGCTGAGCACTTCTCAGCTTAGCAAAAACGACGTCGTTTTTCAGCATGGCTAACGTCAAAACGACGTGTCGTTTGGTCACGCGGGAATTTCGTCTTCAACCTCTAGCCGGGTCATCTTGACCCGGTTTTGACCCGTTTCTGACCCAGAATGAAACCCGGCTGTATCTAAGCCTCCCGGACATGGATTTTGACGTTTTAAATCGCAAAATGCTTAGAAATCGAGTATCTAAATGATTTCTAACCTTAGTTTCAATTAAGAAACGCTAAAATCAAAAACCCAAAAATCAAAAAAATTTTGAACCGTAAGTTTTTTTTTTTTTTTTTTAGATTTCTTTATGCAAGGCAGAGGTCTCCACCCGCTTTGATACCAGATGTAAACTTTAAAATCGTTTCTATCATATGCCAAAAACCGTAGGCATAACAAAAACACAACGGAAGCATGTAAAAATTGTGTACCTCCAGCCATTGCCTCGCCTGTATAACTGTAACTGTGGCTGTCTTCTTTGGTGCTTCCAAGCCCTCTCAAAAACTCAATTGATGGTGTTGGTTTCTGAAAAGAGTTTTCTGGACTTGGGGACCAAGTTTTCTTTTACAGAAAATTGAACGTGATTTTTTTTGTTCTGATATATCCTTCCTCCCATCAAGGAAACGATATATATAGTAACAGAAAATTTCAGTTACCAAAATTCTTATTATGGTTTTAATGAAAACATAAATATGAGGCCATTTATGAATAACCGTTACACAATTAAATTGGTTTCAATTTTTGAAACCGTTAGAATACAAACGGTTACAAAATTTGCTTGTGATCCCAAATCATAGAATACACTAGGCCATTTACCATATAAAGGTCATACTATTGTTTCTTTTTAGGTGTGCTTATTCTAACGTCTACAACATACTATCATAAAATATAGCAGGTGGTTATGTTATTATAAGTCTTTTGACGTCATTTCTTGGGTTAATGATCGTTCTAAGCCTAGATCCCATACTTTGGAGTGTGCCATGCTCTTCCAAAAAGAGGAAAACTACACTGCTCCTTCAACTGATAAAGGGTTTTAAAAGACTTAACTACGTTTTATCTACCTTGAAGTCGTGGTTCTAGCCCTTTGAGTAACTATTATCTTAGGAAATCTTATGTTGTTCTAGCTCTAACTGGTTCTCTCCGCTTGGCGATATAATTCTTCTAGGTCATTCTTTGGTATTTCACCATTTATATGGCTTGTCTCTCCTTCATAATTCTAACCGATCTTATTTCTATCATAGAAACATCATGACATATCTTTAACTCTATATGTGGTAAATGTCATATCTAAGCTTGGCTACATATGTTATCCTTCTCTTGGTCACTATAGTGTCTTTTGTCATTCTAAGACTTACTTATAAGTTATAGTAAGGGTTGTCTCGTGGGCTTCAAAAGCCTCTTATCGTGGTCTGCTACTTCTATTCTTTCTTATTAACGAGTTTGAACCAGGCTAAGAGCAATGGACTCGCTCATCGAGGCATAACATATGTGTCTCTACTTCCTTCATGTCATCTTAATCTTAGATTCCATCACTTTATAACTAGTAGGTGCTATTAGCACTGCTTTACTTTGGTATTATCATCAATGTTTTGAACTCAATACTTCCATTAATGGTCTTAGTTCATGGGTTCGATCATATGACGTCATGATCCTTCTATGCTCAAGTTTAAGGGTCGTAGTTCTATTGACTATTTCTTGAGTATCGTTAATCTAATTCTTGATGTTCAACTTTAAACTTAACAAAGCCTCATGTCTAGGATGGGATAATTATACTAAGGGTCTTTTCTTAGTCTGATGTGTACTTTTCATGTTGTATTTTCTTTCTTTCTATGAATAGACAAGAGGTGGGGAATAACAAAGAGTTGCACTCATGTGCTCAGGTCAATGGCTTGATGGCTTCTTAATATGTTTCAAAGAAAATCTATCGATCTCTCGTATCATTTTCATCTACCGTTTAGGTGAACAACGTGGGCTTGATACTTAGTTGTAGACCCTTCCATAAGACTAGTGTTCTAATATATCATAATAATTCTAAAGTGTTACCTATAACTCTTCAACCTTGGGCACGATTACTAATATCCAGATTCTTTGTATTCTCAGCTCATCAAATGGTGATTCTTGTCTTGTCTTATGGAGATTGGAAGAACTTATAAGTCTTATTGGCCTATTATGTAACTCTGATTGTTAAGATGTGCTTACTAACTTTAGGGGCACTATCTTACTACATGTAATCCTCCCCATGTCTTATCTCTTGCTTAAATTAAACGCACTCTTTATTGGCATTGGGATAGGCATATAAATGGCCCTTAATCCGTCACTACGTCCCAAGCCTTGGCATCATACTTTTACACTTACTTATCGTATTAATTAGATGTCTTTGGTTTTCTAGTCCCATAAGATTTTGCTTTCTATATGACGTCATAGTCAATTTATCTTGGGTCACTAATCATACTTATAATTCCCTAACGTAGATAACTTGATGGAGTTTTGACCATTGACTACGTAACTAAATTCTTCTGATAAAGTTAAGTGATGCTCTTTATTATTCAATCTACTATTAACTATAGAGGATACCTCCTTAAAATAGCACATCTTAACTTGTCATAGGGCTTTTCTCATCCCTACATTCATCTTTCGCAATAATTAATTACTTATAAGGGCTTAGAGTTTGACTCTAGGGTCCTTGATCTTGATTATCCTATACCTCTCAGGCTTTACTTTTAGAAGGGAAACACATCTACTTGAGATGGTCTCCTTGGCTTTTTAATTAGATGAAGTATTACTTCATCTAACGATTTTCTTTTTGTTCTCTTAAGAAAACATCTCTAACGATTAAAAAAATTCTTCTGCTTTTACAACCTGTACTTAGCGTGATTCTAATTTCCCGTAGAGTGGTACTTGACCAATCTACAAAACTTATTCTTCATGATTATAGGTTAGGGAAGGGATATCTCACTATGAGATTACTATATCAGGTCGATTTGTTCGGATACTAATTTAGAAGTAACCACCCATAAATAGTCTATGAACTTTGGGATGTTCTTCTCTTATCTCTTAAGCTTTTACCTACATCAAGATTCTGTATAAGGATCCTTGCGCTTATTCTTATCGAGATTCTAACATTATAGGATCTTTCTTTTTTTTATCGTAACCTAAGTGGTCAAGTTTTTTTAGGTTGCTTATAGACTCTACCATCCATGCTCATTAAGCATTATATAGTACTAGCGAGTCATATATGTATTTACAATACAATTAAGAAGCATCAATCATAGCATTCATACATATACCGCACATATACATCTCACTCATACTTTATATCACAGAATTGGTAAACATTTTAAAGCTAGCAATCATTACATATAATGGACCATTGTTGTGTTTCACATGGCCATGTAGCATAAAATTCTTTCTATCAAAAACTACTACTGTTCATACGTGAATTTTACTTCTTTATACTATACTTAAACTTTCTTAGTTGTTTGACGTGGCTGTCTCTCCCCAACATGTGTTTCTTCTTAAATGGCGGACGTTTGTAGTATAGAAAAGTTATCGTATCCACAGGGAGGTGAAAATTTGTAACTCGAGAGATTGATAAATATAAACGTTCAAAATGGCAAGTGGTTTTTCAAGCCAAAGTTTAAAATAAAGGAAATACTTTTGTGATTTTTTTAATTCAAAATTTGAAACATAAAATTAAAGCGGTGAAGCTTTGAGAATCTTTTGTATGTTTCGCAACTAGTATGAAATTTTAACTCTAATTGATAATTATCTAAAGCATTTGATCTATTACATCTTTTCTCGTTAATTGCAAGCACTTTTACTATTTTTATAAGTCAACCGAGAGTGACAATATAGCAAACCATAATGCAGTAAGGGTCTTCCTATAAAAATAGCAAAATAATCATCCTTCACTTAAGATTAGGTGCACTAATTATGAACAGTATAATCATTGTCATTACAATTATAATTAACATAATTTTAAGATAGAAAAGAGTATAACAAATCAAAATTAATATATTTTATGGAACAAATTATTGCGTTAATTCTGGCAGTATCTCGACTTATTAAATGGTTTAAGAATACACTATACCATCTTCTATCTACAATAAATCAAGAATTACTAGGCATTTACTATGCCAGTCCATGTCTATAATGTAGCAAAAACTCAACTTAATAAGCGAGCATGACTTTAGTATTATTAATATTAATTATGCAACACAATTAAATTGCATAAAGAAAACATGACTAAATTTATACAAGAATTAGGTAGCATAACAACGTTAACAATAATTATTAAAAGACTTGAAAAATATGATTTATTCCACAAAATATAAGCATTACAGAGCAAATATAAAGATAAAATCCATACCAGAGTACTATGCATTTAAGATCATCTCTTTACCTCACAAAACTTTCTATACTAATTTAGACATTATTTTATTATTCTTATTTAAGTAGATATTGTTGAGCAGGAGGCTCAACAGCAGAAAAACTACTGAAAGAAGAAGGAGGGAAGGAGAGGGCCAAAGGCCCAAAGGTGTGTTGAGGGGTGAAGAATTGAGGCCGAAGGCCTCAATATTTATAGTGCAATAAAAGCACTGTTTATAATATTTTTTAAATATTTTTGTAGTGTTTGAATTTAGAAAACACATCCTTTAGATATGTTTTTCTTCTCTTTTTTCTATTCAAGGGCCCTTTTTCAGATTCTAAGAATTCATTAGTAATTCTCTACTTCTCGGCAACTGGAAGCCCAACAATGGGGTGATCTAGGCCTTTGAAGACGCGAATTAATAGTCTGGAGACACCGGCAAGAATGGGCCTAGGTGGGGACCATTGGGACTAGGTGGGCTTCAAATGCTTTCCGTTGGATGAGTCTCGCTTATTAGATCGAATGGTCAAGAAGACGAGATCATCTGCGTTCAGTCGCATGGGAGCAAACAACCTCTGAATACGCGGAGCCCACCTGACACGTGTCAACGTTGACGTGCACTCTCCTATTGACACATGTCATGACAACAGTTGACGTGCACAGAGATTGAACGGCTGAGATCATTCTGGTAGTGAATCCAATGGCTCTCGCAGCACCACGTGTCTAGTTAATTTTGTAATTCAAATTTTTAATATTTTTGATGATTTGATGTTTGATTTTGTCCCTTTTTGCGTTGTTTTTCTTTGTTTTTTCTCCAGATTTCAAATCTAAAATTCACAAACACACTAAAATTAATTATTTTACACACATAATATTTACAATTATTATTATTTTTTTTACATGAAACATGCAAAAAAAAATTACAAACTTCTAAAATTTTCAGTTTTTTTTTGTTTGACACATATAATTTTTAATACTTGGAAATATTTTTAAAAATTACTAAAAATATAATAGAACATATTTACAAACTCAAAACTTATTTACCAATATTTTAAGGCTTAAAATAAAATCACACAACATAAATTTTACGGTTTCGACTATTTATCAACTAAACATTTATTTAACACATAGAGATAATTTTAAAAATTACCAAAAATATTATTAAACACTAAAAACACATTTTTAAACATTTTTACACATTAAGATACAAAAATACTTATTAACACAAAGATGCTTTTAATTAGAGGATTTAATGAGAAATAAAAACATAAGTAAATGATTTAAGCCTTAGAAAATGTACACTTTTGCAGTCTCATCAGTGGCACGCCACTAACCCTGTGGTGATACATCACCTATATAATTTTCTACATCACCTCCAAGTTAAGTACTGATATCCTCTTTAATGATCCATATTGGGAATCCCTTTTTGGCAAAATGCTTAAACATGTTGTGAGGAAGGCGTCCAATCGTCATCATCTCTGACAGTAATCCTTAAGAGAAGACTTTGCTCTTTTGTTCCTCACTTATCTTGAATGGAAGCCTTGGTAAAAATTCTTTATTGAACCATCGAATATAGCTGTATATGTCCTCACCCAGATTCATGCTTCAAGAGTCTATCATCTCGAAGTGTTGGTTCACATAATCCTACATCTCCAAGTTTTATTTTGCTGTTTAGGAGGTTGACATCCCATATAGCTCCCCGTGATTTATTGTATCATAGTGACTAGGCTTGCGTCAGGCCATGAGGAAGTGTCTTGAACTATCTTGGCATGTCGATTGTTTGGTTGAGTCATCAAACCAAAGACGTTACCTACTAGCTATCGCAACTTAATTAACATAAACTGAACTAACTTACTTGGACTGTGGCATAGTAGGCACGAAATAATGTAGAGTAGGATGGTAGGATACCAGATCTGATACTAATTGTAATGACCATACCTATGTAGCCATTACTTAACTACATAATCGTATTCTTAAACTTAAACTTATCGTAATGTACTAAATTTGCAGAACAAACTTTCTTTAACTGGAAATTTTTTAAACTTATCATAATGTAATGAATCTGAATTTAAAGATATTATATGTGTTGTGTGTTATGCACTATCAACACCATACCACACTTGAAAATTCTTAGAATTTAAATTTTTAAGATATTTACGGATTACAATTTCTTCCACCTTAAATAGCGGTGAAAATTATCAACCAAATTATTTGATCACAAAAGTTAATATATTTAACTTTAATATTTTCTTTAGAATTTTGAAATATTTATATTAATTCCATAAATCCTTTAAACACAAAATTTACTCATAATATTTTTTTAAAAAAATCCTTAACTTGATAGGTAAATTACATTATTGAGATTTTCTCGGTCATTACACTAATTCACTTTAAATCATAGAATAGCGAAACTACAAGAATCTTTGCATGAAATAAATGGTTTGAGTCTTTTAAGAAAACCCTTGGTTTATATTGTTGGATTTTATCAGTATAGTCGATCAAACACTAAATTACTATATCGAAATCTATGCTCATAAGCTACAAACTCATGCTACTTGTGAACTTAATAGTGTAGTTATAGAAAAATCATTAATTATATTATATTTATTAATTACTTGAATTTTTCTTAGTGCTATAGGGGCCATCCCATTGCCCTCATTAAGAGACTTCCCATTCCAAGCCATTGCTTTGGACACATTTGTAGGATCTCTATATCCTTCCAAGCCTCTATCCGAGTATCCTTAGGAGTCTTGAAACCAAGCATCCATACCAAATGATTCAGAGGATCCACCACCTAGCACCTAAAACATTTCAAAGTTGGTACTATGTTCATCAAAGCTATAGGGTCCCCTTGGATAGACTTTATTCGACATGTAAGTGTACTCGATCACAAGCAATAGAGCATGAGTAGAGTATCATTTTTCTTAGGAATTGATTTACTAAAAATTTATGATCTATTGTGGTTTGAGTACTTCTAGCTTTATCTAAACAATAGAGATCTAATAGCAATTTTAATTAAAAACAAGAAATTAAAATAAACTAAAATTAAATTGCAAAAATTAATAACAATGACGAAAATGAATTAGATTAACGATGCTGGCATAAATCTAGAGGAACTATTTCACCAAGTTTCCATTGCCTTTGGTAATTGTTTAGACTAGTGACATGTCAATTTTCCTAATTTATTGGCATAGAATACTCATTTATCCTAATTTTTCCTCTCTCAAGTACTCAATTGAAATTTACCCAAGATATTTAATTCCAGTATCCCTATTTAAAATCAATTACAAGAGGTTCATTAAGCATGTTCTATAGCTAGCCACCAAAAAAAAAAAAAATCATATCTCCAAACTCTACAAGTTTTTAGGATGTATTTCCTAAACCTGCATTTAGAGCTCTTCTTTCCCAAGTAGTAACCTTAAGTGCAAGATCAACTAATTGGTGGCCAATCAATTAAAGGCATTAAACTCAAGGAAATATAAATAAATAGAAAATGAAAATCAAACTTGCATTAATCATTGGCAATAAACTAAACACAATATTAACATGGGTCTCTAGCCCTCTTGACTAAAAAACTTAGTTACTCATAGTCATAAACAAAACTAAAAACACAAACCCAAATATGAACAAGGATTCCATAGCAATTTACAAGAAATTCAAAGAAAAGAGATAGTAAAGAAGTAAACTAATGTGGTGCTCCAATGCAGTCTTTAAGCTCTCTTTTCTTCCTCTTATTGAACTTAAATGGCTGCCTTCTTCTAAAATCCGATCCAATCCCCAATGCACAAAACCCTAGGTGGGTATATATATGCCTCTAAAAAATGGAAAATTTCTACTTCAATCAGGCTCAAAATCAGCACATATTTTGGCTTAAAAGTGGCAAGTGCAGCGGTGAAGAAAAGAATCACGTGACTGCACCAAACACAAAACTAGGATGCTGGATAAAAAGTGACATGCGCTATCACGAACTCTGATTCCCGGTGGCTGTGTGCTTTTAGTCTTCACTTGTTTGGGCCGAAATTCATGCGGCTGTGAGCTTTTGGAGCATGGCTGCATGTGCTCTTTGTGCTAGTGTGCTGGGGCAGAACTTTCTTGGAGATGTGGTGCAAATTTCTGCTAATACAAGGCTCCAAAATGCTCTTTTAAACCTATTAAAACAAAATAAAATAAAATAAAGTAAAATAAAAATGAAACCAAATATAACTAAACAAAACTAAATAATAAGAAATAAAACTAAATAACTCAAAACAAAACCAAACAATTAAAAATAAAATAACTAAAGTAAAACTAAAATTTAGCAAAAAGACACAATTAACTAAATTTTATTAAGAACTAAAATAAACTTAAAAACACAAAATAAAAGCTATCAAGTCACTTCAAGACTAGCAAAATACATAAGTTGAGATCACTAATAAATTCAATCCATCAAACTCCCCTAAACTTACGATTTTACTAGTCATCAAGCAAAAGAAAAATAATAAGCAAAAAAGAAATGAAAAGAACCCAAGATTCAAAGAGAACACAAAGTGAAACATGTTCAATCCTGATAAGCTTAAATCTCAAAGGATTCAAAAGTTACTGGCTCTAAGAATATCACAAACACAATGTATGTTTAGGATTTCAATCAAAGTGCAAAATTTACCTTATTCTTAATCCTTCTAGTGTTGAGTGTGTAGGACTCCTTACACTTACCCCTTGTCACCTGGTTTTTGTTTTACACATAGGTAGTTTGAGATCAATCCCATAGTTAAAACATTACGTGAACCCCATAGGCTCAGTTTTCATACCTACCTCCACTAATGTAGGTTAGTGTGTCATCATAGATCAACGATTTTCAAGGCTAGTAATGTAAGGCTAGGGTGAAAGGGATGTGAGAAAGGATTATTTTCAGCTTGGATCACCCTAGATGTGTGATGCACCTTGGACCTCGCATGAACCAAATGAAAACTTACAACCGACCCCCCACTTGATCATTACTTTATCATCAATCATTCCCACAAAACATCACTTACAAACACCTACAAGAACTCAAAAACAAGAAATTTATAAGAATTTATTTTTTTCTCTTTATTTTTTTTCTCAATGGAAAATAGAAATTTAAACTCCCCCAAACTAATTTGGCTATATACAATTGGATTAAAAGGGGGAAAATACATAAATGAAACTAAGCAAAAAAAAATGAAACCAAGCTAAATAAATGAAAATAGTGTGAGAGCATAAAATAAGTCACTTATAAATACAACGAAACCCTAAATTCAAATCATATCACCTTCCATACTCATTCCCACAATCAATCCTCATATTCAAGCGAGGATGCAAACATGTCTATTAGTGATAGTTTAAATGGAAGGAATTTTAACATAAATGAATCGGTTAAACTTATGTGGGTAATGAAAGAAGTAGGTCAAAGGGGCTCAATAGGGGAAACAAGCGGTAAAGTTTTCATCGGTTGGCTTCAAAGGCTCAAATGCTCCAAAAAATTGCCTCAATTATCTCTCAAATGACACCTAACCTAGGATTTTGCCTTAAAAGGTAATCAAGTGGTTCTATCGTTCTTGGAATCATGAGGCTACCTATATGCATAACGCTTCTCTAAATGTACAATTGACTAAATGTAAAAGGCTTTAGTGCTTAATTATGAAGGATTAAAAAATAACATAACTCACACAAGAATTAAGTACCCAAACATCACCATACATGTCATATTCAAATTGCCATATTCAAAATCATGCATTGACTATCCTCGGCTTTTATTTACCATAGAAAACTTAAATAGAAAAAAAGTGCCTGGTACCTTTTCATTCTCATTTCTCTTGTTCTTTTTTTTTTTTTTTACAAAGTAAGAAAATTAAACTAAAAGATAAAACAAATCTAACATAAACAGTTAAATAAAGTGACAAAAATAAAAGAGACTAAATTGCAATAATTAATAAAATTAAACAAAGTAAAGATAAAGTCAAAATAAAACAAAAGAAACAACTACTAGAAACTAAAACTAACAAATATTTCATAAAGGCCAACAACAACAGTTCTCAAAGAAATACAATTCCTCCTCCAAACTTAATTTGAACATTGTCCTCAATGTTTGCAATAAAAAAAGCAAGGGAAAGAAAAACTTCTCTAAGAGGTGAGACAAAAGGTCATTGCCTATCCTCTTCTTCCATGTCTTCTCCTTCTTCTTCTTTAGGATGAGGAGAGGCTTTCGAAGAATAGGCAGGGTTGAAGAGATGGGGTGGGCACTTCGGTTGTCAAGGAACATTGGTGGGGAGGTTGGCTAGGTTGACGCCACACTAATAGTGGAAGGCCTGCACTTCGAACCGATACCGCACGACCTAGTATGCCTACTTTTTTGCTTCCTACTTTCAAAAACTCTATACTGTGGATTCAAGGCTGTCCAACCTCTTGCCTCGTGTCATTTGTCTTCAGGAAGAGGGGCTAAAGGTGCAGAACTCGATGAAGGACTTCCTCGTTATTGGCACCCTCTAGGCCTTTCCATGTTGCCGAGAATGCTGTTGTAGGTGAACAGGCGGGTGCGGGGAAGAATCTCTTCTTACTCTCTCAACCGCATATTGGCTCTCTTACGCAGCTTGGTGATTTTCAAAGGGAAAAGGAGACTTGCCCCCTCGTTGCATGCTGAATGAACAATGACTTGAAGGATTACACGTCAATAATAAGGTCTTGGGCTATGTATCTTTGGCCAAATCCTTGTGTTTTTCACACAAGAAGGAAAATGGTGCATGCTTGAATAATAGACAAGTTTAAACAATTTTTTTAATTCATTATTGTTTCTATACCTAAATTAGTGTATTTTTCACATAAGAAATGAAACGGGGGCATGGTTCAATAATAGATATAACTCAACAAGTTTTTGCAATTCACTATCGTTTCCATAGCTAAATTAGTGCGTTTTTCACACAAGAAGTGAAACAAGGCATGGTTAAATAATAGATAAGTGTTAACAAGTTTTTTTAGTTCATTATTATTTTTGTGGCTAAATTTATATGTTTTTCACACAACAAAGTGAAATGAGGCATGCTTAAATAATCGACAAGCTTCAACAATTTTTTTCAATTTGTGTACGGGTGACGAGGATGCCTTAGCTCTGGATGCCATTTTGTACACTATTGACCCAAGCTTCCACCAAGAAACAATTACCTAACTACTCACAAAATAGAATTCCTACAAAAACAATACAACCTATGCCAAACAATCAATAAATTCAACCCTAAACAATCTTGGTCTCTCATAAAAATTTTATCGACCACTTGGTGCGCAAGAAATTTACTCAACCACAAAATGCTTATCTTATAAATCCAAGTTGCCCAAAAATCACCAATCACAAAATTCATCTCAAATCAACCAATAAACACAATTCTCAATCCAAAAATAAGACCACAACTCTATCTAGATTCCAACAAGGTTCTTAATATCCATATAAGTTCTGAAACTAATTCAAAGTGACAAACAATGCTTGCAAAAAATCACCAGAATGGAGGGAAGGCCTTGAACTTATACTTACTAGCATCAGAAATGACGAGAATCCCACCAAACCTCGGTTCCAAAATGGTGATTAAGAGGATCCTTGAAACCCTTGGATGTTGGAGGTTTGAAAATTATGTTGGAATTTGATTGATTGGAGATCGTGGAATGAAGATTTGAGTGTGTATAAGGTACAAGTGGAGAGAGTTTGGTCGGATTTGAGGATATGGGTGTGGGTTTGAAGAAGAAGAATTTGATTTGAAAAGAGAGAGTGAGGAGAAAAGAGCCAAACTCAGGCTTAATTTGAGTTAGGGCACCCGCATGACGGCAAGACTTTAATTGGTGCGGCCACGCACTAAGGGCCAAACTCGCGGCCTCTTGTGCGCTTATTCTTTTATTGCGGCCACGAGAAATCATGTCTAACAGGGGCATGAGATTGGCCTGAGCTGCTTGCCATTTTTTCTTTTCTTTTTCATTATTTTATTTTATTTTATTTCTTTCTTTCATTTCATCATTTTTTTCATTCATTTTTCTTTTTTTCATTTTTTTAAATATAATTAAAAAATACAACAAAACAAAAGAAAATAAAAAGAAATAAAACAAAATAAGCCAAAAATAACATAAAGGAAAATAAAGAAACTTAGGTTGCCTCCCAAGAAGCATTTTGTTTACCATCGTTAGCTCGACCTTACGATGGTGTTCAAACTCGGTCATTTACATTATCAATGGACCACCCTAACATGAATTTGCTCTCATGAGTGTGACTTGCCAGTTGGTCTCCTTCAATGTTGATTCCCACGATTCCACGCATGTCAATAAGGTGAGATTAAGTTGATAGTATTGCCGAAGACTGTGGCTTGAGGTCCTTGACCTTTCTCTTACAACATGGGTGAAGAGTTGATTGAGTCTCTTTGTTTTCTTCAGGCCCACTCCTCACTGCATCAAGCCAAAAACAAGAGTCAATTCCCAACTCCTTTTTGGGGTGTGGAAGACACTAAAAGTGACTTTTTCTTCATTTAAGTCCAATAATGGCTTTCCCTTCAGCACGAGCAATCGTTGCATTCGTGGTACCCAAGAATGGTCCGCCCAAAATGAGTAGAATTTCCCAGCCTTCATCCATCTCTAGCACCAAAAGATCTATGGGAAAAATCAATTACCCAACTTTAACTAGGACATCTTCCAACATACCTGTTGGATAACAAATCGACTGATCGACAAGTTGAAGAGAAACAGTTGTAGGCTTGACTTCCCCCAATCCTAGCTTCTTGAAAACCGAGAGAGGCATCAAATTCACACTTGTTCCTAGGTCATAAAGAGCCTTCTTAGACTTGTATGTGTTGGGATTGACACGTGCAAGCATATACGGTCGCCAGTAATAAAGTGATCCAGAGTCCGGATGTCGATCCCATGAGGATTGTGTTAGTTTTGCATTAATTATTGAACTTGATCGACTCTATTAGTTTTACATTATTTCTAAAATTGATTGACTTTAAGATTATTTCGATAACTAGATAAACAACGAATAAAAGAAACTAATAAAAATAACTAGCAACTTAAATAAAATAAGAAAAACAATTAACTAAAAATACTACAGCATCGATTTCACCATAATTAATCCACATTAATTTTATTATTAAGTGAATCTTTTTATTAATTAGTTGAGAACCTCTTAATTAACCCAATTTTCTCTCTTGAGCGTCAAATTGGATAACATGCTCAAAAACTTGATACCAATATTTCTATCGAGAACCAAACAATTAGCATTCATTAAGCTCTAGTTATCCTAATGATTATAAAGGAACTATAAATCTCTCGATCTTATAGTCATCTAGGTTGTGTTCCCCACAATCCATATATGAAATTTCTCTCTCGACAGTATTAAACCCCACAAATTAAAATCATCTAATTCATTGGTCAATTGAACTAGATGCATTAGGAAAGGAATAACACAAATCAACCATGAAAAGCCACTAAAAAAAATCAACACTTTATAATAAGGCAAAATTAGGCTCTAGAAAAATGATTTTTCCATAACTAGAATTAAACAAATCACAAGGGTTTAACATTTACAAATCACAAAAATACAATGAAAAGAATGAGAATGAAAAAAACCCATTTTGGAGTTGTCACAATATAAACATGATTTTATGTTGGATAATAACCATAATATTTAGAGTATTATGGAAAATGTTCATTGGATTAAATTATGAATAATGGATTTCGATTAATTTTGAT
Organism: Artocarpus hirsutus; assembly: GCA_946598075.1. Taxonomy (NCBI): domain Eukaryota; kingdom Viridiplantae; phylum Streptophyta; class Magnoliopsida; order Rosales; family Moraceae; genus Artocarpus; species Artocarpus hirsutus. The sequence goes on from CAMOHE010048246.1 coordinate 20,744, forward strand.
TTAGAAATTATCTTAGTTGTGAGGTTTAGTTTTGTTAATAAACTTCTTGACCAATCCTTCGGTTCGAAAAGCATCTTAGGAAACTAAGGGCAGAAATTTAATGATAAAGATATTGCAACTATTTACTAAATTTGGAGAGACACAAACGGTCTTATCAAGTAAACCGATGTTGAAGCTTAGGTGATGAAATTAATTTCTTTTGATTAAATTCTATTACATTATCAATAGTGATATTATGTCAATGTGATATAGATTGATTTTGATTTGATGACTTTTAGTTATGGCTCTAAGTTTTGGTCAAAGATGTATTAAAAGTTGATAATGAGATGCTTGGTGGATGTTTAGAGTTCGATTCTATGTAAAAGAATTTGTTAATCTCTCAAATGTTTTTAGTTTAAATGGTTTATACTTGTTTGGTAATTTAGGAGAAGTATGTCAAATCTTACTTAACTGATGCATTCTGGTCTTGATGTTAAAGTCTTAGATTTCTTTGATGACAAAAATTGTTATATGATAATACATATATATATATATATATATTCAAATGGTTAAATAGTTCTATGCTCATCGGATTGGTGACAATATTAGAGCCTTTCAAAATACTTGCAATTGACTATGAGATGACTTATTTGGCTTCTTTAATTTTTGATCGTGTAGTTTTAGGGGGCTTTATCCTTGTAGAGGCATCAAGGATGGATCTTGATGCGGAGTCATAGGTTAAAGCTTATATATTAAAGGAATATCAAATAAAGTGTGAAGTGATATTTCTTTCATCTTAAGAATGCAGAGTGACATATTGACATAGAATGAGTGATCTTGGTTAGTATGTCGAATTAGGTTAGAACTTAAATCACATGGAATTGATGATAATATCAAATTAATGTGGTCATATAGATTCAATGACTTTTAATCGGGATAATAAGGTTAGAGCTTGAACTAGATTCAATGACTTTTAAACGGGATAGTAAGGTTAGAGCATGAACTAGCATTGGCCTCAAATCAAATTTAAATTTTCTTGCAGTTGAGAGGTTTTGTTTAACTTATCTAAGAACCTAACCTTTATTGGGAATGCCTCAATGAGTGGTTAGAAGCAATACATGAAAATGTTATTTGGACGGGCATATTTTAAGACCCCTGAACTTACTTTAAGATACTATTCTTGACAAAGGGGTAGAAATAATGCTCTTGAAAGATTGAAAAAATCCCAAACCTCTAAATTATATCACGTCGATTAAATATCTAATGTATTCATCATAGCCTTTGATGAATCTTGACATATATAGCGTTATATCAAGACTCTATTTATGGGCCTTGATTGTTTTTTGAGAAAGTGGAACATGTGCAAACTATACTAAGCTTATCTCTAATTTAAGTAAATGTGATTATCTCTTTAAGAAGTACCAAGCTCTTGAGCATAGACTTTTTTAATATGTTATGGCTAGATTTTATTCTTGGTTTAGGCAAGAATAATTTGGAAAATTAGGCCTATTATGGCGTGCTTTGAACTATGTTAAAAAAAATAGTAGACATAGGAGTTTAGATGTCTATTATTGTTTGATATTGTTAGTGATGCTGATCATCTTTGTTTAACACTATACTATAGTTGGGTTGATGACTTATTGTGATGAGGTTAAGACTTGATTTATAGCTTTTAACTTTGATTTTGGTGTGTATTGTGGGCGAATTGATGTTATGTTTAGTTCCAAAATAAAGTATCTTTCAACTAAAGAGTCTTTGCTTAAATGGTAAAATTTCTGGCGTTTGTTAGGAGGAAGAAAGAAATGTGCCATGTACTATTTAGATGATGGTTCTATGATATTGATGCTAAGTCCTTGATCTTCAAATCAATACAAGTCGTCACAAAACAAAGGAGTTTGCTAATTCTAGAAGGTTGATGATTGGTAGATGTTACTTGGATCTTTTAGAGTTCTTCTAATTGCTTAAAGAGTGGTTGCTTAAGTTACTAAACACTTGACAATGTCATTATTAAGGCTATTAACATACTCCTTGTAGACTTGATGAGAATGGATTCTTTGATCCTTGTTATGACAAAGAGTTGTAAATTAGAGAAACTTCTAGGATAACTGAGTTCAAATTGCTTGTCATGGTTAAGTTCGTTATAATTATTTATCTTGCAAACTTTAGTGGTGCATAATTTCGAGCCTATTCTTATGTCACTTGAACCTTGGTTCTTTGGATTTTATCAATTACATGAATAAAATTCTTTTCATTACATAGCATGGGATCTTGATAGTTAAGAATTTTAGTTGATGGGTTTAGTCTAAATAGATTGGTATAAGTTTTACAAACTAGACTTGTATTAATCTTGAGTAACCTTTAAATCTAGGAATTGTTAGTAATAAGATCTTGAGTGCTCATGTATTCGCATATCAGTCCTACTTTTACATTTGTTTAAGACCTTTAAACTTTGAGAAAGCAAAGAATCAAATATTTACTTAGGAATTAACGGAGAATGCTCGCTTATTAATGTTTAGGGCCTGAGAACTAGGCACTTTATACACTGATGTAGCTTTAAGAGGATATAACGATTAGATATGATAAGTAGTCTTTTATGGTGAACGTACACAACATAATGAATGACACTTTTATGAGGGATTACCTCTTAAGGTTTTATTCATTTATTGTGGTTGCCTTGTTTCCAAATATAATAAGGTCGTGGATCCTTGACTATGAGGATTGTTTATGGCTTTACCCTTTCCTATTGTTTGACTTGTATATAATGAGAAGCTACTTAGGAGCTAGAATTATGATGAGTGAGAAATAACCCTTACTTGTTTAATCTCCTGCTTGAAGTGGTTCTTGTGAATTTCGGGAAGAAATTTCTCAAGGTGGGCAGGTTGTAAAACCTATAGTTTGTATTTGAAAGAAAAATCAAATTTTGGGGACATTTTGAGGTTTTATATAATTTTGGAAAAGAAGCTTAATCTGGAAGCTTCCTACTTTAAATAAATAAATGTATAACTAATAACACAACAAAAAGAAAATTTCCACCCAAGATCATATATGTTTCCCCCACCTCCCCTTTCTTTTCTTCTTTTTCTTTTCTTTCATTTCTTTTTCTTCTTCATTTTAAAGAGAGACCGCCACTACACTTCTTGCCACCTGACTTCTGGCCACCACCTGTCTACACACGCCAGAGAATCTGAGATGCCGTCGTCCAAATTACTAGACTTTTTTGAGAGGCAACCACTGTACTGAAGTAAGTTCAACTCTCAGGCACTGGAAAACCCATCAAAATCTCGACCTTAAAAATGTGAAGTAACTCAAGGAGTCACTTCACGCTGGGGAGCAATTGTTGTGGGTAATCTCGACAGGCCAAGGCCTATAGACAAGATTAGGAAAAAGCCCAGTAAGTGCCCAAAGTCAAACTGAGGTCTCGTCGTACAGGCGGGTTATTTAAGTTTTTCCAACAAGGTTGACATAAGCCCAACGGGGCAAGAAGTTGAGATAATAAAGAGTCCAAGTTCATTGAATTGGGAAAAAGATTCAAGCTAGGACATGGGTAAGAGAATCTCTATGAATTCAAAAGACTGAGCCCTTCATGCTTGTTGTGGGAATTCTCAATGGAGAAATGAGGAAGCTTAATTTTATTTAAAATAAAGTTTTATTATTAATGTTGTTAATTGTTTACACACAGGTTGTATCTATAAATAGAGGGGAAAAACCTTTGAAAAAGGACCTTTCTTCTTTTTTCTTTTTTTTTTTTTTGGCTCTAGAGCATTACTTTGTAAACTGAAGAAATAATTGAGAATTGCATCTAAAGTAGACGTAACTCTAAGAAGTGAACCACTATAATTTTTTATGTCTTTTATTTAGGATTTGCTTCTCTTGTTTCTTGTATCAAACCGTGAGAGATTTGTTAGGATATTGTTGATGAAAATCCACCATCAACAACTCTTTTTCTTTGCTCGTGTTTTGTCATTCTTTTCTTCTCCATATGATTCAGCAGCCGTGGATTTGGTTCAAGAGCTTTTCGTCTTTACTTCACTCTTGATTTTTTGCCTCAATTGAATTCGTAGCCTTAAAATTAAGAACAAGAATAGATAATATGACGATTTACTCTATTTAGGAGCTTTTCTTTTTTAGTTTACTATTTCCATCATGAAATTTCAAAATTAAAGCTACACGTGGAGCATTACCAAATTTATTCTCTTCGTTTTATTATCTTTCTATAATTTCATATTTCTCTTTGTCTCTATTAAAACAAGGCTTTGTGAAAAGATAATGCGATTTTCTTATTGTCATTTGATAAAAGCCGATTTTGCAAGCTTAAATTATTGTACGATAGATGATAAAAAAATTTGATAAATTTGATAGTTAAAAATAAATAATTTTTCGAATATTTTGTTAGCTAATGCTTTCTTATATTATCACTACTAGAAAAATGGGTTCCGCTAACAGTTGATTTTGTACTATTTTTAGCACAAAAAGTCACTTTTGTGAAATTGAGTGAAATTGGCTCTAAAATGTCACATTGCCACTAAAAATCTATGCCACTAAAAATCTATTTTTACTAACATTTAAAAACGTCAAAAAAAATATAATTTAGTGACATTTCGTAACTATCACTAAAAGCAAGATTTAGTAAGAGTTTGAAAATGTCTTAAATTTATCTTTAATGAAATTTTCAAAACCCAACTAAAAAAGCTTTAGTTACATTTCAAAAATGTCACGAAAGATAATAATAATAATAATAATAGAACAAAATAGTGGCGAAATTGGCATCAGTATAGATATGTACAAAATGAATTACAAATAAGTATTTAAAATATTCACGCGGGTTTCCCTTTGAAAAAAACAGGCAAAAGATTTATGAATTAGACAATAAAATCAAATTTTAAATAAATTTAAAATGAAAAGATGGATAATCTGCAACTATAGTAGTAACCTTTTGAAACTTTCTTTTAAAAAGGTGAATTTAAAATAATTTTGTGAATATATCCAATTTTATATACTTTTAAGAAAATCAATTAAACCATATTTAGTATATTAATTAGAAATTTGTCTCTTTATTGTCAACATTTTTCACAAATTACTATTTACTTGTAAAGAATTATACTTGGAAATCATATAATAATGTACTTTTAAAATCCCTGCCTTAACTTTTTTTTAATGTTGATTTTATTTTGAAACAAGAAAACTCATAGGTTGAAGTTAAGATAAGGCTTTCAATACTACAATAGCCAAACTAGGGTTGTAGGTATGTTAATAAACTATGGCTTTGGGATGATCGGGTTTGAAAGATGGAATCGAGCAAGAAGCCAAGGTTGGAAAAACTCAGTCGACTACTATCAGTTTCTGTAGTTGATAGGGACAACGACAGGCAATTTACATGTAGTAACTTAGCGGTTAGCAAGCAGTAAACAATATTTTATTCATTTTTAAATTTAAAATATATTTTTATATGTAGTTAGTGTAAAGGGAAAACGAGGGAAATATTATATTTTTAAAACTTTTGAAAATAAATAGCAAGTTTTGTAATATTTATGGTAAATAATAGATTTAAGATGTGAATATTTATTCATTATGTAAATAAGAATTATTTACATTGTAAATGAGAGGATAAATAAATTATTTATACTTTAAATTTATAAACTACATAAATAAGAATTATTTACACTATAAATAAGGAGGCAAATAAAGTATTCACTATAAATGTACTATTTACTATAAATAAAATAAAACCTGATATTTACTATAATTAGTTTTGAAAAAGTGATATTTACTACCATTCATATTATATTAAAGTCAAAAAATGTTAGACATGTATGTATTAAGAAGTAAAAATGTAATATATTTTTGGAGACATTTTTATCAATGAAGAGTTTATTTATTGTTTATATACCAAATTGTTGTCCTCTTTACGTTCATATTTGTTGGATGTATGATAAGTAAGCAAAAGTCTGAAACTGTCAGTCTAAACTCTTGAAATCAGGCATATGATAGACAGATTATGCAGAAGACATGATTCTAAAGGTGACGGTTATAAGATCCACAATCGAGGAAATAAAGTTGGGCATTTTATTCGTGTAAAGATTGTTATGTTGTCTATATCCCTAATGAGAGATGAATTGTCTTGGCCATTGGTAGTGGACTCTACAAATAGAAACATTGGTGCATTGTCATAGGTGATGATGTATTGAATCGGGACATAAAGTATAATTGATTTAGATTAATAATTCTGTCTCAGCAAATCAATTCACTTTAGACAATCATATGTCTTGTATCTTAATCCTAAGATGAATAGTATTCCCATTATCTTGACTTATGTCTTTTGATATACCAAAAAGTGACATCCATATTTCATGATGATACGCATACTGGTACGTTGAAGGCATAACTCTTGATAGTGTAGACTTATTATTCATAGATACGAAATCCATAGCTCCTCTTTAGGAGTCCATAATATCCTCTTATATGTGTTATCCGGTAATTGGAAGACTAGAGCACTCATCCATTTGGATACATAGGTATAACCGAATGGTATACTATCTTTGGATGGTAAGTTTTCCGATGGTAAGATAATGGAACATAAGAGAAAAATAAGTGAAAAGGTAAGACAAAATTTATCCTCAAGTCAATTATGAATATCCTATAGGGAGACGATACATTATGATATGTCATGGATATTTAGCTATTCGGCCTTTGTCACGCCCCGGAGTACGGGATATGATGTGGTGGATTAATTAAGTTAATTAAATAGAGATTTAGTTAAAAATTGGGTTTTAGAATTAGTTTTATAAATAAAATATGAAACTTTTAAAATCTTTTGTGATGAGCAATCGTAATATTTAAATAAACAAATAAGTTAATAAAACGAAACGTAGATAACAAAACTAAAAGGATGAGGCGAGAATGGGTCCACTGACCTACATCTTGTGCACACACATATAGTACTGACAATATTACAATACAACCA
>CAMOHE010048246.1:55787-74383 GCA_946598075.1 Artocarpus hirsutus
GAAAAGTTAAGATCTTACATACCTTGAATTTTTGTAATACAACCTACCCAAATCCTCTACTGATCGCAAGTCTGGTCAGTGGACTCTTCTCCGATCCTAAGCTGATATCCACCTAAGGGTAAGATTTTAAAACAAGTAAAATGTGAGTTAAGGCTCAGTAGGACTATATTTAAAAGAAAAACAAATAAATAGTTCAATATAACACTTTTTAATAAATAAAATTAAATTAAATAAGTACTTTCGTTTATCAAAAGTATATTAGAAACAATTCATCAAGAGTACCTTTTTATTATTTCAGGCAAACCATGATATTCACCACCGAAGTGGCCCAGCTGGGTTTCGGGACCTGCCCCCAAGGTCGTTCACTACACGACCCGATCTTTGATATGGCATCATGCCCTTATATCTTTTTATAATTAAAATTTCTATTTACCAAATATAATCATTAACATTTATTATGAGGTTTGTTATGAAAACACCTCAATCTACTGTTTTAAAAAACAGTCAATAAAATCCTTTTTCAATCAACCATTAAAAACATTTTCGTTAAAAATTCATTTGTTACCAAAACATTTTAAATTGGCTGCCAAGAAAGGGGTAGAAGTCCTACCTCGATATTCATGTCGGTGTCCCACATTGTAATCCTTGTCCGCTATACGTTAGCTCCGCGGATCCACGCACAACCTTAAATGAAAACTATGTCTATTAATATCTAACCCAAGATATCCTAGATTATTAAATCATTTCATGGTGTCCTAGTGTGCCACTTAGGTTTATAAAATCATTTTATAAAGTTGAAATTTCAATCGGGGTTCAAAATAGTGAAAACGGGTGAAAATCACAAAAATTTCACCATGCCCGATCGGCCTGCCGGTCGCCCTGATTCAGCCGGCCGAACTGCATAGTTTGGCCTGTCAAAAATCCAAGTCCAGTCGGCCGAACATTTCTAGGTTCGGCCTACCGGTCGGATGAATCCGGCCTGCCGAACGCATGAATCCGGCCCGCCGAACTCAAACTTCGGCCTGTCGATTTGAAAAATTCTAAAAATTTCCACGCACGGGTCTCAGCTTCCCTGAGCCCAAATCTTCAAATCTAACCTGTTTTCTCAATTCTCAGGCATGGATAATGATCATGAATAATAGAAAAGCATAGTAACTTACTTTTTAATGGATTAAAACAAGTTTTAAACAAAATTTTTGGAAAAATCCAAAAAATGAGAAAAATTTGAGAAAAATGAAAAATCTTGATTTGAATCCGTTTTTGATGAAACCAAGTTTGTATTCTAGTCATTCTAAGTTCATCTAACCTAGATTGAAGGTTTTCTAAGCTTAGAAATGCTTAGATTTCAAAATGCAAGAAAAATTGAAAAATTGAAAAAGTTTAGAAATTTTTAAAAATAACCTTGGATTAAGCTTTGATTCGAGTTTGTGGTTGCTCAATCGCGTTCCCGAGCCTTCAATCCACAATCTCGAAGCTTGAAATCGAATTTTGATTCAAAATTGAGAGAGAGATTGAGAGAGAAAGAGAGAACCAAGAGAGAGAATGAGGAAGAGAGAGAGTTTACGGGAGAGAGTGAGAGCAAGAGAGAGAGAGTGATGCGAAATAAATAGAGGGAGGGAGAAAATTAGTTGCACAAAATCGTGTGCAACAGTACACTGTTTTTTTAAATCAAATTACTTTGTTAAAATTCCAATTAACAAATAATAAAAACAACTTAGTGAAATTAAAAATTATTAAAGGAATAAAATAACAATAAGTTTTAAAATTTTTATAAAATAATCAAATTAAGTTTAAAGTACTTATTATGGCACACTAATTCACCAGTTTAAACTAATAACATTTAATTAACTTCGGGATGTTACAGCCTTTGTAATTTTATATAGTTTGAAAGTGCAACTCTAAGCTTTTAGTGGAGTAGCATTAGAGCTGATGATTATAAAATGTATATCTGGGATATTGGGTTTTATAATTATTAGGAGCTTAAACTATATAGGTCCATCAAGTCCCTTTGCTAGCTCATAATAAATCTTGTAACGATATGACATGCTTTTGTAATAAATTAGTGACTTATGTTAAATTATTATATTGGCTGAAATTCGATAGGATCAGATAATGCATGTCTATTTGTCGATTGAATTAATTTTGTAAAATTAATTCAAGATAAACTTGTTGAATATCCAGAATATTTATTTTCCTAAAGATTATCTAGATATGGTTCTTTTAATCAAATAACTTCTCTATTGGATTATTTGACTTAAAACTGAGGCTTTATCCAAAGAATTTCGAGTGGAAAATAAAATATTTATAGGGATCATTTGTCGTAAGTTTGGCAAGTCGATCTTCAAGTTTGGCCTGCCGGTGGAGTAAGTTCGACAGGCTGATTTGCCAGTTGGTCTACTGATCGAACGATAATGTGATCACGTATTTTTACACAATTTTATCAAATATTGATTCAGATTCAAATTCAAATTTTTGAGGCCTTATCTGATAAGGACTAACCCATAGGTCCAAAATCTATAAATAGTTAGTGAGACTACACAATTATTTAGATCAATAGAGAAATCGAGAGTAAGCACTCTATATTGTGTCTTTGAAACCCCCCTAAAGAACTATTGTTCATAAATCACAAGCGGTAGTTCTGGGTATTTCTTAATTGGTTGGAAAGAGAGTCACCAGGGAAGGGATATATGACGTGCACCCACATGCACTCTGATCATGGATAGAGAATAGCAAAGAAGACCAGTTAGTTGAGACTCTTCTAGAATGTTTTTCTCTTCATTGATTACAGGAGCTCTTCAACAAATAAGGTTAGTAAGATCTGGTTAATTTATGCATATAGCGTGTCAAACTTATGTTTTGAAAAATACTCTAAGATAAAAATTTTTAAATTTTGTTACGTATTATTTTTCCAACAAAAAGAACATCAAGGCCTTCGTTGTTTTGGTTTGAAGTGGGCATCTCCATTATTTTCTTTTATGATTGGCATAACATATATTCCACCTTAAAAATTTTCATTTAATTATAAATTAGATCTCACAAAAATAATGATCATGATTAACTCCGGATTATATCTAGGGTTAAGACAAGAATTTAATCAAGAAGTCATTTATCTCCTAAAGCCTATAAATATGAGGAAATGAGCACGATAAAATTACATTGTTCTTGTCTTTTGGCTCTTATGAATTCTATGTTGATCTCTTTGTTGACTTGATGGTGTTTAAAAAACTTAGGTTGCGTTGGTTACAATACTGGAATGCTAATGATAATAGTAAAAATAATGGAAATAGAATAGAATAGAATGGAATAGCAAGTGTGCTTGGTTGAAATTTTACATAACTAGGAAATGCAATATGGTTATTTCTAGTCTGACAAAACTACCCTACATTAGTGTTAAATATATGACAATTTTTATATGAACGAATATATAACTATACTTTTTTAGGAAGGACATGTATTTTTTCTTTTTTTCTGAACAAACATATAACCTAATCTAAAATTTGAACAAAAAACTCTTTTTTTTCAAAAAAAAAAAAGAAATGAAAGAATTACTTGTTGCACGACTTTTTTCTCCTGAGAAACTTTAACATATCTTCTACACTCTCTCTGTCATCGTCGAATATTGTGCACTATTGTTTAGTAGCTTTTATTTTTCTTTGCTTTTAAAGTTTTATAAAACAATTGTAGGTCATCCTTCCTTAAGCTATAGACATCTTCTTCAAAGTAGATATTAGATTACAGAAGCCATTTTAGTGGAGGAAACAAACAAAAACTTTTAACAAAGGCCGAATTGCTACGCAAACAAAACTAGTGACGAGGGCCAAGCTTCAGAGCATTGTTTCATGTAATCGAAGTCTGAAGAGCACAGCTCCTCGTCATTGGAGTTCGATGCAAGATGAGCTGGGCAAATTGGTGTAGGAAAAAAAAAAAGCAAAAGAAAATAAAAAAAACTTATTCTCTAATATGAAAAATCAATTTTCTGAACTCTACAAAGATGAGAAAGAACAATAAAAAAAAAATGAAAGCTATTAGAAAAATTAGTCAACTTACAATTATTCATCATCGTCATCCACTTTATTTGTATCAAAAGGCAATGATGTCTCAATAATTATATCTAACATACTTTTTCTTACCAAATTTATGTTTTAATTCCCACCGTCCATAAGCACACTACATACCATGGTTTACAAATAAGGTTCCACATTATCACCATGACATTGCATGTCCATATCATAATGATACTCTATGATTTATTTTGACAGCTCCATGCTATCTTTTGTGTTGGAGATCTTCCGTGTGCATAACTTGTTCAGCTTGAGAAGATAGTATTAAAGGCTCAACATCACTCATCAACTCTTTTTTTATCCCGCTTCTAGCCATCTATAATCCAGCTTAATGTTATTGTTAATATTCTGTAAAATGTAATATCTCCAAAATGAGATTTTGATCCCTGCTATTTGTCAAACTTTGAGTCTTGGATGTGATGATGACTCCATAGTTTTGTGTGGAACCTAAACCATTTCTGAAATATTGATTATCTCTTGCATGCACGTTATTTATTCCACAAGCCTAACATCAACATGTTGAGAAATTTGACAAAGCCCAAAAGCAACTAAAGGCCCAATGACCATGGCGTTTGAATTAGTGCCTTGAGTATTAAATGCTAGCTATTTAGTGGATATTTAACTTTTTTTTTAAATAGTGGATATAAATAAATAAATAATGTTATATTTCATGTCCAATAAAAAAAATTTATATATGTACATACCGTTCATTATATAACAAACAAATAAAAGCATAGTGACTATTACTACTAAATCTTGAATTGTGCATACGTAAGATTCATATGTGAAAAGATTTAAAAACAAGATTAATAGTCAAAATCAATAGTCTACTATTTGTGGAATAAAATAGGTACTTTATTATTAGTAAAATTGTAATAGGCATTGTTACATAGTTCAAAAACGATTCTTTAAATGCTGACGTATATAGTATAGAAAGGTCGTACCCACAAGGAGGTGTGTTTTTGAAGGATTGAAAATTTTCAGTTTGAAATGGAAAGCGATTTTTCTAAATAAAACTTAAAAGAAAATAAATATTTTTGAGAAGTTTGAAATAAGATTCTAAAACATAAAATAAAAATGGTAAAAGTTTGAGAATTCTCTGTATGTTTTATAAGTGATATAAAATTTTACTCTAAATGATAATTATTTATTTATTTTACCTTTTCTCGTTAATTACAAACACTTTTACTAATTTTATAAGTCGACCTAAAGTGATAATATAGTAAATTATAATGCAATAAAGATTTTATTATAAAAGTAGCAAAATAATTATCTCTCACTGATGACTTTGTGCATTAATTATGAAAACTATAACCGTTGTCACTGCAATTATAATCAACATAATTTTAAAATAAAAAAGATAATAACAAATTAAAATTATTATATTTAAATAGAAAAAATTTTACGTTAATGTCGGCAGCATCTCGTCTTATGAAATATCTAAAATCGACAACATAACAAGTCATATTGCAGTAAAAGACATTCCATAAAATGAAGTATTATTCTATTATTATTAATATTAATTATGCAACACAATTAAATTTACATAAACAAAGCATGACTAAATTTATGTAAAAATAGGCAACATAACAACACTAAGAATAATTATTAACGACTTGAAAAATATAATTTATTCTATAAAAATATAAACATTATACAACAAATATAGAGTTGAAATTCATATCAGAGTACCACGTATGCAAGATTATCTCTCTACCTCAACCATGCATGCAAGATTATCTCTCTACCTCATCAAACTTTCTACACTAATTTGGGCATTATTTTAATATTAAAAGTGGGGTAAGGAAAGTGTCCTAACTGCATCTCCTCCCAAAAGGGGTACTATTAGCTAGAAACTCTAACTCAGCAATTCAAAAAAGCAAGAATTGAAGAGGGGGAAGAAAGGCGAAAAATGCCATATGAATTCTAAAAAAGGGGAGGGGGTTTATATAGGAAGAGATTTTTACCTTTTAGAATTTTAATGAATATTTTTTATTTATTTTATTTTTATTTTTTATTCATTTTGGATTTGCATCCGAGTCAGGTCGCAAGATCAATTACTTTTTTAACATTTTTTCTCTTCTTTTACGTGATTCAACTCCCATAACTAAGCAAAATTTAGTATGTTTTCCAATGCGAAGCGGAGTAGGGCAACATGAGTAAGGCCTCGATCTAAAATGTCAGATGTATAGGACTGAACTGAAGAATGGCATAGATTGAAGTTAGCTGGCGTGGAATGGCTAGGAAAAGATAAGACCACTGGCAACCGTTGGATTAGCCTACGTACATGGATCAACGGTCAGAAAACGCACTCACGTGAAGACTGCTGCATTGGATTTGTAGCAGTTCTAAAGATAGTGACTGACTATTGGCAACAAGCAAACAGCTAAGATCATTTAGGTGGCTTGATCGTGAGGTCTAGGAATTACCACGTGTCCTTTTTTATCTTTATTCCTTTTTTCATGCATTTGAGATCTATTTTTGCTCCTTTTATGCTGTTTCGTTTCGTTTTTCCGCCGAATTTTAAATCTAAAATTTATAAACACACTAAAATTAATTATTTTATAAACCAAATGTTTACAATAATTTTTAAATTATCTATTTTACAATAAAACACACAAAATACACTAAATATGAATAAAAACTTCTAAAATTAACAAACCTTAATAGATATATTTTTTAAGACTTAAAAATATTTTTATAAATTACCAAAAATATTATAAAACATATTTACAGGTTAAAAACTTATTTACAAATACTTTAAGGCTCAAAATGAAATCACATAATTATTTTATGGTTTTAACTATTTTTAAACTAATTAATCATAAAACACACCAAAATGACTCTAAAATTTACTAAAAATATTATTAAACATAAAAACACACTAACAATATTTTTAAAAACATTTAATGAGAAATAAAAGTATAAATAAATGATTTAAGCCTTGTAAAATGTATAATTTTACAATCTCATCAGGCATCTATATCCATTTGAGGAGGCAATTTAACTTGGTCGTTAGAGCAAAATTGACTCTACGGTAGACACATTGATATATTAGAAGTAGTGGTAGTCAAATGTCAAACGGGACCTAAAGTAATAATTGATCTATTAGCTATTTTATTTACATAAAATAATTCACTTTGGTATTCATGACTTCATGTTTAGAGTTTATTTCTTTTGACATACCAAACGTAAGAATTCTGATGATTGAAGGTTTTATTTGTTAGTATGTTGAAGGTATACCCTATATTCGATGAAAGCATAATTTACAAATAGCGAATTCATAGCTCCTTGAAAAGTGTTAATTTTATCCTCATAAAGGCATTATTTAGGAAGTTAGAAATAAAACAAGGCCTTGGTCATTCGAATACTTTTAGTAATCGGATGATTCCATTTGTGTTTGTTGTAAATTTAATTTTTCCAAATAATAGAACTATGGGATAAAGTAATTATGAAGGTGAAACGAAATTTCTTTAAGTGAATTATAGATAACCTATCAGGATACACATAACATCAAAGATCATCAAAAGATTAATCAAAATCTCATAATATAGTATACTATCAAGAGTATAGGTTTTAGGTCTATAGTGGGGTAATACTAAAATTGATATTTAATAGATATATAATCAAGGATTGTTTATCTATAATTAATGGAACCTGGCAATATATATCCATCAAGTCGCAATAGCAAGACCGACCGATTCAGTCAAAAAATCGATCACCCACAAAATGAGTAGTTTGGTTACTAGAAGGGGTTAAATTTATATTTTTCAAAAATATATAAATATAAATTATATTTATATTTATATTTATATATTAAATTCCATGTCATGTTTAAACTTTAAAACTTTTGACTTTATTGTGAGATTATGAAATTTCTTGCTAATTTGTTTGGTTTTCATTGTTTAACCAATACATTATTGTTTTCAAAATATTGAGCTTTTGGGCCATCTAATCTATTATGCCAGTTACTAAAAAAATAAAAAAGAAAAAAAAACAAGTGGAACCAACTAGATTACTATTGGGTTACTATGTATAATCTAGTTGTTAACTACTGTCTAAAACCAATTGCTAGACCGACTGTCACAAAACAAACCACCATCAATTGAATACCCACTAAAACCAGCCGAATCTTATTTGTATTTCTCAAAACCGATTGTTGTCGATTAAAACCAACTGAAAACATCTTGTTTTTAAGCGACAAACCCTTATACCAAACATAGCCATATGAATTGTATTAATTTAGATTTTATATATTTTAATAAAAATTGTATTAAACTATAAAAGGTATAAATATTGTTATTGTTATATTGAAAACTATACAATATGGTTGTAGGCATAATTTAACAATAAAACCACACCAGACTCCCCCTAAAGGTTAAGAGTTTGAATCCCATATCCTCAAGTTAAAAAAAATTTACAAGGTATAAATATTGCTAAATATCATATTTTTTTGAATGTCACAGCATGTTAGCACATTATTTTTAGTATTCCAAAATATCCTAACTAGGACATGGTATCTACAGCAATTACCAGTTGGTATCCGATATCTGTCATGGTTACCACTGGTATACATTTAGTCACCGGTCCACCACCAAGACTAGTGACATAGTGACTGGTATCTGTTGGAAACTTCCATTTTTGATGGCATCAAATTCAAAAAATTACTTAAAATTTTTAGGAAAAAAAACACAAAAATTCAAAAAACTTAAAAAACATCAAAACACAAAAAATTTGTAACCTCAAGAATCCGTTCCAAAAAATTTTTTAAAAAAAACACACAAAAAGATCTCGCGATGCTCCTATATTGTTGGCAAAGTGACGGCAACAACAACAAGGGAAGCTCGATGGTGCTTCAACACTACAATCTGACCATAAGCTTGAGGAAGAGCTCTGATGGCAGCACTAGATGTCCTTCTTATGACGCTGAGACGCGGCAAAGTCTAGAGATCCTCACCATTTTAGCATGTCATCAACAAAAGAGATGAGACACAGCAATCTGACTCAGGCTTACGGCAGAACTCCGATGACGACACTAGATCTCCTTTTATCTTGCAATGGCTGAGGTGCAACAAAGCTTGGAGATCCTCGCCATTTGAGCGTGTTGTCAATGGGAGAGGCTTGACATGACAAAGAGCAACACACGGTGACTCCATGGCTGTGCAGTGCAGGGAATGAGAGCAAAGCATGAGAGAGAGCATGTGAGAGACATGGAGTAAGAAGGGGGGCTGTGAGTGAAATAAAGAGAGAGGGAGAAGCAAAAGAGATACTTGAAAAAAATCTAACCAGCAAAAGCCCTAATATATTTGAGGGTAATTATGTCTTTTCACTTAAAAGTTTGTGCCACCATATGATTTGAAATACTAAAAGTTTTTCCCTTTGCTGTAAAAAATGGATCTCCACTTGTTTGTAAGTGTCATGTACAGGATCTGACTCATGTGTCATCGTATTTATGTCTCTTTTGTATTTCTCTAATAATATCATACTATATCAATTAAAATACCATGTTAATTAAAATATTATATTATTAATCACATCAGTTAAAATATTTTAATTAAAATAACATAATATTATCAAGGATAAGAAAAGGGAAAAAATAAAAAAATAAAAGAAAGGGGAAGGGTGGGGGGGCGGGGGGGGGGTCACATAGCCTAAATCTGCATGTACGGCAAATAGTTAATTCTACAAACCAAGGATAGATTGGGCACAACGAAAAGCTGGTTTGGGAGCCCAGAATTGAGAAAACAATGAAAGAGAAACGGTGAAAAGTGAAAAAAGGAGAAGAAAAGTTTTCACTTCTGTCTTCTTCTCTTCTTTATCTCATTCTGCAGCTAGGGATTAACTTCAAGAGCTTTCTTCTTCACTCCGCTGTGGATCCTCCGCTTGAATAAAGTCACAGCCTGAAGAGTAAGAATAAGAACAGATAATTAAGTGTTGGCAGTCTGAGTCGAACCGTTAGAATCTCCGAAGTAGTTGTTCGACACTTTAGGAATCTCCGAAGTAGTTTGGTTTAGATTAGTTCAGAACAAGGAAATGGTTCACAGGTCGGCTCTGTTCTGTGTTTTTGTTCTTCTGATTAGAAAGAAATGTTGTTTAATTTAACTTGATTTGATTTAATTTAGTTACTGATGCCCTTTTCGATTAATTATTGGTCTAAGAATAGGTATGGAGTTTTCTGATTTGGAGAAACTGAAGTATCATGTTGCAGTGCGTTGAGGGAATTAAGCATGTTTTCGTTTCTCTATTGCGGTGTTGCGATCTTGAATTGTATAGTCAATCCAGAGGTCTAGAAGATCCCGAAATACTAGCCAGAGAGACTGTCTGTAAGAGCCTCTGATTTTTTTAATTTTTTTATTTTTTGTCATTCTAGTTCTTAATCAATGAAAATCCATTTTTCATTTTCATGCATAAATTCCTTTTTTCCTTTTTTCCCCCCAAGGACAGAAAGTTTGAACACAATTTAAAACTGCTTTGCCTTGGGGCTGTTCTTTGATTCAATGAAGTTCAATAAGTTACTATTGAATTCTAAATTGTGTGTAAGCTTCTGATTCTTCATTCTAGTCGTAATAAATCAGAACCCATTTTTCCTTTACTGTTATTGAATTCTAAATTGTGCGTAAGCTTCTGATTTTACTTTCCAGATATAATAAATCAGAACCCAATTTTCCTTTTCTTGCAGAAGGACAATTGGAACTAAAAATTTTGAACATAATTTATAATTGCTTTTGCCTTTTGGGCTGTTATCAAATTCAATAGAGATAAATATGTTACTGTTATTGAATTCTAAATTGTGTGTGAGCTTATGATTCTTCACTCTTATAATAAATCGGAACCCATTCTTGATTTTAGTGCAGGACAATTTGAACTAGAAAGTTTGAACATTATTTAGAATTGCTTTTCCTTTTGGGCTGTTGTCGAATTCAATGGAGTTAAATAAGTCGCTTATATTGAAAGTTTGCCATAGGTGATAGGACTACAAAACTGACCTAATGAAAATCTGTGTATGTATACGTGGATGCAGTCAGTGTAAGTGAAATTGAGGCTCTTTATGAACTTTTTAAGAAGATCAGCAGTGCCGTGATTGATGACGGGTTGATTAACAAGGTTTGTTGATGTGCAACGATACTTTATTCGCCCATCTATCTGAGTTTGGATTTTTTTTTTTTCCCTTTTTGCCCATGAAAAAACTATTAGCGGTGCCCTCACACCCCCACCTGGCCCCATTTTCATGTAATTTGTTGGAAACAGAGGTGGGATGGAAAGGGGATCAATTCATGTTCTTGTCAACAATCTCAAGAGAGCCATGCACTTTAAACACATAATCTCATTGTTTTAAAAGACCAAGTGTGGATGCAAAAAATCAAACCTCTTATGGATGAGAGAGAGCAATGGTGCAATTGTCCGTTGTGGCAATGCCACCAACACTTATCTTGTGGTGGTTTGGGATGTTTCTTATGGTCTCAGTTAGTTCTTGATTATTGACTTTGTTTTCTTAAAACCTGTTGTAGGAGGAGTTTCAACTAGCTTTATTCAAGACAAATAAGAAAGAGAGCTTGTTTGCTGATCGGGTACTTTTCTTTTTTTCTTTTTAGTTTTTCCATTTTAGAATTCAAACATGTTGTTACCTACGCTGTTTGACAGTCCATGGTTGCATCATATATGGTTACTCCGGTCTGCTATCTATGTTCTACAGTTTAAAGTGCCTCATATAAGCTTCTATCTATAATTTGCCACTTCTCAATTTCAGGTATTTGACTTGTTTGACATAAACCACAATGGAATACTTGGTTTTGAAGAGTTTGCACGTGCCCTTTCTGTTTTCCACCCAAATGCCCCAATTGATGATAAGATTGAATGTATGATTCTTGATAAATGAATAGGACTTTTCAGGGCAATATGTGAAATAGATTTTCTAACATACTTTTAGTATTTTGTGTTTCCTTATGTTCCTCATTTCTTCATTTTATATGTCGTTGTTGTAGTCTCTTTCCAGCTGTATGATCTCAAGCAACAAAGTTTTATTGAGAGACAGGAGGTAATATTGTTGTTTCTGGCTCACCTTTTTGTAGTTTTTATTTTAATTTTGTAATTCTTTGGACTTCAAAAAATGTGATTGTTTTTCAAATTTATGTTCAGGTTAAGCAAATGGTAGTGGCTACTCTAGCAGAATCTGGCATGAATCTTTCGGATGATGTCATTGAAAGTATAATCGACAAGGTACTCATCCAATTTCTCATTATAGTAACGATATTGTTCTTCCCTTGGTTGTATGAAGGATGTTTAAAGATCTACTACAGAAGATTGACATTTTTATGCTTTCGTACTTTTAGACTTTCGAGGAAGCTGACACAAAGCATGATGGGAGGATTGACAAGGAAGAATGGAGAAGCCTCGTTTTGCGACACCCGTCCCTTTTGAAGAACATGACGCTTCAATACCTCAAGTAAGTTCTGACTTTGAATTATTTTGTCTCATGAATATTTGATATTCAAGAACTTAAGAAGATCATTTTTTTAAAATACATATATATTTTTTTTATTTGCTTAAGTTGGCTTCAACGTTCATGTGAACATATTTATGCAAAGTTAGGTGTGAAGTTCGATCAAACTTTCCTAGAATTTCTATGCCACTCTTATTTATGGTCTTTGGTGTTTTGCATAGACACCAAAAACATATGAATGATTCAACAAGTGTGCTTTATATGATCATATTTTTGGAAACATGGTAGCCATTATCTTAATATGTTAAAGCTTATACTATTTTGTTTTCTGAGCAGAGACATCACCACAACATTCCCGAGCTTTGTCTTTCACTCACAAGTGGATGATAGTTGAAGTCAAAGGCAAACTTTCAGATAATCTTCCTCTCTCATGTATGAAAAGAGGAGCAACAAAGTTTTCTCATTATTTATTTATTTATTGTGTTATTTTTAGTAAGATTTTTAGCCATGCGTAATTTTGTTCGATGATTGAAAACTCTTTAGTATGTCTCTCTTTTACGTTGTAATTTAAAAGGCATTTTGGTTTGTTTTCATGTTCTCTTGTTTGCTACTTTGATAGTATTTTGTTTGTTTCATTTAATTTGAAAATCTGTTTTTATCATCATTCTAAACCTATGGCCAAATTGAACTGATCATCAACCCAAGTCCATTAGGATCCTAGGTTGAAAAAATAATGGAGCCAAACGGTTTAATGACATCAACGTGCAGTGATGCATAAATGGAAAAGGAACAAGACAGGAATTGGAATAGGAATTTCGGAGAAAAAAAAATGGGATTTTTGGGTTGTTTGGTAGGGAGAAAATTGGAAAGAAAAGAAGCTGCAAATTCATGACTCAATTATTTTTTAATCCCTATAACTTATAAAAAAATAGAGAAAAAATTTGATAGAACAAATAGATCAGCGATTAACTATTTTGATCCTAATCAAATGTCTTCTCATTTGGTTTAACATTTACAAAATATTAGATTAGACATCTTATTATTGATTATTGGTTTTTTTTCTCTTCCAGTCCTTACAACTATCATATTTTCTTCACATTGATATTTTGCTTCAACTTTCTATTTTTATTTCTTCTATCAAATCAAATTTCTAGGGGTTTCCCTTTTCTTTTTCTTTTTTTTTTTCTTTTTTTACTAGTTGAATCCACATGCATCGTACATTAGATTCTATCTGGCATTAAGTTTTGAATATCGTGTTATTACTTTTTTTAATTTATTTAATGACAAATATCTTAGTTGGTCGTTAATATCTAAGCATAAAACATCTTTATAAATATCGCTCTTAAAAAACTAACGATTACATATGAAAAATTAAATAGAGACGTCTGAAAAAATATATTTCAAAACCACATTAAAAAAGAATTATAGTATTATATTGCAGAGGATCTTAAAAGTAAAAAACCACAAACTAAGTGGGAACACACATGAAAGAGATTATATATATATATATATATATATATATATATATCTATGTGTGTATATATATATATATATCAATTGGAGTAAAATAAGGGCAAAATGTATTCTAAATTATTTAACAAAAACATATTAGAGAAAATGCATTTATTAGAAAATAATAGTTGAAAGTGTGGCTTGAACATACTTTTAAAAAAAGACAGGTTAAAATTGAAAAATTTTCATAAATAACATCTTTTGAAACTTATTTTTTCAAAACTTTGTATATATTTAAGTGTGAAACAATTTAAACACGTAATATGTTGTAGAGCAGCATAACTTTTTTAAATATAGTATAAAATATAAAGTTTTTAAAAGTATAGCATATCATATAATTTTTTCTTAAGAATTGTTGTAGCAGGTAAATTGGAAAACCGAAAAAAAAAAGTTGACATAAAAAAGAAACCTGAAGAAAAAATAAAAAAAGCCAAATAAAAAAATAAAAAGAAAGATGGAGCGTTAAAAGCCAAAAAAAAAAAAAAAAAAAAAAAAAAAAAAAAAAAAAAAGCTCCGGACATGCGCGAGGGCACAAGGAGAAGCGTACTTACACTTTTATACATTGCATAGATGTTTAGATTTATGGCGTCAAATATAACAAGACACAAGTAAGGTTGAAACACATGTTCTGGTCCAATAAAAAATGTAGAAGCATGCACACTTTTTCTCAACTAGTGGCTGAAACAATGATTTTATGTGGCATTTGATACATAGGTTTAGACCATTACAAACCATAGAAGCGGTTTTGATATATGATAAAGTAATAACTAAAATCAATTCAAACCATAGAAGCTATTTAAAATGGACTAAAACACCCACAATTAAAACTTTACACCCCTCAAGTTGATATAGTTTGAATCGTTTTATACAATAAAAATCATTTTTATTTTGTTTCTTTCATAAGTCATAGTTTTTCGAACATCAGTTCTTGCTTTAAACTTGATGTGATGTTTTATTCTTGTTTTAAACCTTTAAATTCTAAATACTAGTTTAAAACCACTATTTAAACTAAACAGTTTAGAATTCACAATTCAAACCATAATTGTGCTCCATTTTCCCTTTTTCCTTTTTATTATTTTTTTTCTATTTTCTTTTCTTCCTCCAATTTATATTTGAGATATTCCATGCTACAATATCTTTTTTTTTAACCAATTACTTTTCTCACTTCTTAGGCCATCTTCAATACAAATGCCAATGCCAAAGTTATATTTGATACACAAAGTGTAAAAATAACATATTTGATGTGCTATTTTGAAATATGATAAAATGCATAATGTTATTTAAAATGTCGTATTTGCTTTTTATCATAATTATTAAATCTTGAAACATATAAAAGTAAATTACAATGTTAAAACAAGGATAAATTGCACCGGTAGTCCTAAATCTTTCACAAAATTTATCATCTAGTCCCCAACATTTTTTTTATTTAACCAGCCCCAACATTTAATTTTAGTTATTGAGTAACCAATTTAATGGTCAAACAATTAATTTTGACCGTAACATGTTGTTAGACATATATGCTCTAAGGAGTGAAAATGTAATATGTTTTTGAAGACATTTTATCAATAAAGAATTTATTTATTATTTATATACTAAATCTTGTCCTCTTTACGTTCATATTTGTTGAATGTATGATAAGCAAACAAAAGTCTGAGACTGTCGGTCTAAGTCTTTAAGAATTAGGCATATGATGGACAAATTATGCGGAAGACACGATTCTTAAGGTAACAATATAAATCATAAGATCCGCAATCAAGAGAATAAAGTCGGGCGCTTTATTCATGCAAAGATAATAATGTTATTTATATTCCTAACGGGAGATGGTTTGTCTTGGCTATCAGAGGTGAACTCAATGAATGGAAACATTGGCACATTGTCATAGGTGACAATGTGTTGGATCGAGACATAAAATGAATTGATTTAGATTAATAATTCTGTCTCGACAAATCAATCCACTTTAGACAATCATATGTATTGTATCTTAATCCTGAGATGAATAATGGGTATGTTGTCTTGACTTATGTCTTTTGATATACCAAAGGATAACATCCACATTTTATGCTGGTACGCATGTCGGTACATTTGAGGCATGACTCTTAATAGCGTAGACCTATTATTTGTAGATATGGAATCCATAGCTCCTCTTTAAGAGTAGATGATATCCTCTTATATGCATTATCCTGTAATTGAAAAACTAGAGCGCTTAACCATTTGGATACGTAAGTGTAACCGAATGGTATATCGTCTTTGGATGGTAAGTTTTCTAATATTGAGATAATACAACGTAAGATAAAAATAATTGGGAAGGTAAGACAGAATTTATCCTTAAGCCGATTATGGATAATCTTATGGGAATACGATACATTATGATATGTCATAGAGGCTTAGCTATACGGGCTTTGTAATTCTATATAGTTCGAAAGTGTAGCTCTAAGCTTTTAGTGGAGTAGCGTTGAAGTTGATAATTATGAAATGCATATTTGGGATATTGAGTTTCATAATTATCTAGAGCTTGAACTATATAGGTCCATCAGATCTCCTTTGTTAGCTTATAATAAATCTTGTAACGATACGGCGTGCTTTTCTAATAATTGGTGACTTGTGTCAAATTATCAGATTGGCTGAAAATTCAATAGGATTAGATAATTCATGTATGTTTATCGGTTGAATTATTTTTGTGAAAATTGATTCAAGATAAACTTGTTGAATTATAGGATCAGATAATTCATGTCTGTTTATTGGTTGGATTAATTTGAATAAATTAATTCAGAACAAACTTGTTGAATTATCAGGAATATTTGTTTTCCTATAGATTATCTAGTTATGACTGTTTTAATCAGATAACTTCTCTATTGGGTTATTTGAATTAAAACTGAGGCTCTATCCCAAGAATCTTAGATGGAAAATAAAAGATTCACAAGGATCATTTATTGTAAGTTCGGTAGGCCGATCTTTAAGTTCGGCCTGCCGATCGAGCGATAAATAGATCACGCTTTTTCACGCAGATTTTATTTGATATTGATTCTTATTCGAATTTTGGAGGTCTTATTTGATAAGGATTGACCCCTAGACCCAACCTCTATAAATAGAGAGTGAGACTCATTGTTATTTAGATCAATTAAGAGATTAAGAATGAGACTATGTTAGTGAAACTCTAAAACTCCCTATAAGCTATTGTTCATACATCACAAACTACAGCTTTGGGTTTTCTCTATTGGTTGGAAGGAAAGTCGCTGGTGGAAAAGCTGTATGAGTGTGCCCAAACACACATTGGTCGTGGATAGAGAATAGCAAAATATGCCAGTTGGTTGAGGTTCTTCTGTAACGTCCTTTTTCTTCATTGATTGCGGGAGCTTTTTGACAAACAAGGTTAGTAAGATCTAATTAATTTATGCATATAGCATGTCAAACTTGTGTTTTGAAAAATGCTTTGGTATAAAAAATTTTAAAATTCTGCTCTATACTATTTTTCTAACACATGTAATGCCCCCAAGTTAGTAAGTTATGTTGGAAAAATAATACGCAACGGAATTTTAAAAATTTTAAATCAGAGTATTTTCCAAAACACAAGTTTGACATGCTATATGTATAAATTAACCTAATCTTACTGACCTTGTATTCGTCGAGAAGCTCCCGAAATCTGTGTAGAGAAGTAACGTTCCAGAAGAGCCTCAACTAACTGGTCTTCTTTGCTATTCTCTATCCACGATCGGAGTGAGTGTGGGCTCACACGTACAGCTCTTCCTCAAGGTGACTCTCCTTCCAACCAATTGAGAGAACCCAAAGCTAGTGTTCGTGATTTGTGAACAAGAGCTCTCAGGGAGTTTCAGATTCTCACTAGTAGAGTATCACTCTTAATCTCTCTATTGATCTAAATAACTCATTAGACTCACTCCCTATTTATAGAGTTTGGGTCTAGGGTCATTCCTTATCAGATAAGGTCTCAAAAATTCAAAACAGAACCAAATTCGGGTCAATATCGGATAAGATACGCGTAAAAACGTGTTATTTTTAATTCGCGCATAGGCAGGCCGAACTTGCCTGATCGGCAGGCCAAACTTTAGAATCGGCATGCCGAAATAAAAATCACGCGAATCTTTTATTTTTCACCCGAGATTCTATAGGATAAAGCCTCAGTTTTAATTCAAATAACCTAATAGAGAAGTTATCTAATTAAAACAACCTTATCTAGATAATCTCTAAGAAAATAAATAGATTCCTAATAATTCTACAAGTTTATCTTGATTTAATTTATCTAAAATTAAATCAACTGATAAACAAACAAGAATTATCCGACCCCAATAATTCAACAAGTTTATCTTGAATTAATTTTGTTCACAAAATTAATTCAACCGACAAGCAGACATGAATTATTTGATTCTTCCAAAATTTCAACCAATCTAATAAATCGACATAAGTCACCAATTATTGTAAAAGCACGCCGTATCGTTATAGGATTTTGTGAGCTAGCAAAGGGAACCAAATGGACCTATATAGTTCACGCTCCTGATAATTATGAAACCCAATATCCTAGATATACATTTCATAATTATCAACTCCAACGCTACTCCACTAAAAGCTTG
>CAMOHE010048248.1:0-14375 GCA_946598075.1 Artocarpus hirsutus
ATTCCTTCATTTTCTGCAGTTCAAAATCTCTGATCAAATTCAGCACTTGCATCCCTTTGATCCTCTCATTTCCTTCATACTCAGTTTTGAGATAATCCCAGATTGCTTTTGCTGATTTGAGTGACATGATTCAGATGAAAATAGTTGATGAAACAGCAACAAACAAACAAGCCTTTGCTTTTGACTTTTTCTTTTTTCTGTCCTTCTGATTCTTGATCTGGGCCATTGTGGGATTGTTTGGCAGAGGAAGAACTTCGTAGTCTTCTTCAACAGCTTCCCAAAGATCCAATGCATCCAGGTAGGTCTCCATTCTCATAGCCCAAATCTGATAATTTTCCCCATCGAACACTGGAGGAGCAATTGATGAAAAACTAACTTCTGCATCCATATTATTTATTTGATTTCAATCTCAGACTCACACAAGTCCCTTAAGAAGAAAGCTCTGAATACCAATTGTTGTTGTATGTAAAATAAAACAAAGACAATTTAGCTTTTAAGAAAAATAGAGTGAAGAGCACGAGAGAGAGATATGAAGAGAAGATACTTTCATTAAAATCAGAACTTACATTTTAAAGGCCTAAAAAATAACTAACTACTAAGATTACGATTAAACAAAATATTAACCATCTCTTAGAATCAAGGAAACAAACTTTGAAATATTCAAAACAGAACAAAGAAATATTCAAACGTGGCAGCAGTCCTAAACACAATAGCTAACAATGCTATTCTGGAGGTGAGTCGGAAGGCGATGAGAAGCGGGCTACTAGGGAAACTTCTCTCAAACAAACCCTACAACAAACGGTCCTTTCAATCCATGTTAATTGATGTTTGGAGGGTTTAGGGGGTCGAGTTGAGAGAAGTGGCCCATGATATATTTTTTTTTCTTTTGATAATGTGAAGGATCGAGACCAAGTCGTGGAACTTGAACCATGGATCTTTAACAAGGCGTTAGTTTTACTAAAACTGGTTGACACAGGAGATATGGTCAAAGGTGAAGACATCTGCTACTGTAAGTTTTGGGTTCAAATCCACGGTCTACCTTTGGAAGGCAGAATCCCGCAAGTGGGGAAAAGAATTGGAGATATTATTGGTACTACTGTAGCGGTTTAGAAGGACCGACAGGGCAGGTGTATTGGACAGTTTATTAGGGTGTGGGTGTGTTTGGATATTAATAAGTCGCTATGTTGGTGTGTTAAAGTCAGATGGGGCGACAATGGATTGTGTATATGGGCAGAGCTGAAATATGAAAAACTTTCAAGTTTTTGCTATGGATGGGGAGACTAGGGCATGGATTCCGAGTGTGTGGAGTTCCTGGTATCATGGGATTGGAAGATATGTCTCTGCTTCCCTATGGTAGTTGGATGAGGGATCTAGACCAAAAAGAAGCCAGGGCCGTCGTGGGCCGCCACAAAAACTTGATGAGAGCAAGCCTCCAAGTCCTTTGGTTCCTATGAGAAGCAACGCGAATGATGAGATGATGCAAATGACAATGATGACAGACCCTGGAGTCACTGCAATGATCGGTGATGCGTTTTCTACAAAATTGCTAGCCAGACGGTTTATAGCACAAGGTCGGTAAACTTCAAAGCATAAAACGAAACCACACGGGAGACTTTTCAAAATTAAAAAAAGGCCCCAGATTTGGGGGATTTTGGACCATGTGTGAGGAGTTGTGAGCTAGTAATTAATGCCAATGGACCTAAAAGGTGACAGCTTTTTCAAAAAGACAAAGTCGAAGGATTCTTTTCGTCTGAAGGTGGAGAAGAAAATGTGGGGGATGGCAACAATGACAACAATAGAGAAAGTTCTAAAATGGATAAACATACATCCAATGGAGGGACAAGGTGGAAACGTGGTGGATTATGTTGGTGGGCCAAGTATTCAAAATGATAGGTATCATTGTTTGCATGTATATGAAAAGCTTTCTGACCAAGTTTCTTTAAATAACAAAACCCATGAGGAGGTGACCCCACATATCCTTGAGAATTGTGCTTTGCATGCTTCCCCAAGACTCAATAAGAAGGCCATGAAAAGTAAAGGGGAGTCTACTCTAGTTTTTAGTCAGAACTTAGGCGCCTCCTCGTTTTTTTTGACAATGAAGCCAGATATTGGAGCATCTCATGTATCCCTCCCAAAAGTCATTGAACCAATGTCATCTGGATAGGTGATAGTCCCTTTTCATTTTGGGACAGGCCCTGGACATGGCGCTCCCAAAGTAAACACACGGAGGGCGGACGGGAAAAGAGGTATTTCTAAAAGCGTGGTGATTTGAAGGAAGACCAGTTTAAAGAAAGAAGCACAGAAGAGAAACGCCACAACAGGCCTTAATGTGGGGGGAGAAGAGGGAAATGGTGGCAAAAGAAAGTTTGATGTTGTTCCTGCAAATGCTAAGGATAAGCCCAAGCATAGGAGGATACTTGACAATGTCACAAACACTATCTTTTTTGGCAGAGGTTACGGAGCAACCCCATCGGAGCCAGTGAATGTCATTTTATGGAACATCCGTGGTCTGGGGAACCTACGGGCATTCGACAAGCTCCGGTTTCTTATCTAGTGTTATTAACCCACACTAGTTTTCTTATCGGAAACTAGACTTAAAGGTAGAGCAGCAGAATTTATGAAACAAAGATTGAACTTTGAGAGGGGATTTCACGTTGACTGCATGGGAAAGAGTGGTGGATTACTTCTACTGTGGAGGCAGGAATGGGAGGTAAACATCAAAAGCTTCTCAAGATACCACATTGATTGTTTTGTTAACCCACAGCAAGGAGCACAGTGGTAGTTCACCTGGTTCTATGGCTATCTTGAAGAAGCTCAATGACATAATTCTTGGGAACTCTTACGGCATCTTCGAGGTATGTACACCCTACCATGGATGATCGTAGGGGACTTTAATGAAATCTTTCACCTCTCAAAGAAGGTGGGAGGAAATACACTAGTATATGGGAGCATGACTAAGTTCTGGGAAACTATGGAGGACTGTGACTTGTAAGACCTAGGATTCCAAGGATTCCCATTTATGTGGAATAATGGTCAAGTTCATCCCGCAAACATACAGAAATGATTGGATAGGTGTCTAGGGAACTCTAATTAAAAAGATATGTTCGCTCAGTCCCAGGTCCACCATAGAGATTTCCATGGATCTGACCATAGAGTCTTACACGTGATGCTTGATGGTTCAGGTGAGGAGGAGAATGACAATTATGGCGGCAAGGGGCGTTTCAATTTTGAACCTCTTTGGCGATCTAGAAATGAGTACAAAGATGTGGTGTTCACAACGTGGTATATGAACAACATTGGGGGTGATGGGGGTGTTCTTAAAAATACTCTTAACAGATGTGCTAGAGCTCTCTGAATATGGATTGCCCAAGTGTTTCGTAACATCCCCAGAAAAATCAAGGTTTTACAAGAGGAGATTATAAACCTTAACAAACAAGTTGGGAATGTTGATCAGAAATCTCAAACCATGGCCTTGGAGAAAGAACTTGATTGTCTGTTAGCGCTAGAAGAATATTACTGAAAGCAACGGTTTCGAGGCAAATGGTTAAAAGGAGGTGACAAAAACACAAAATTTTTTCACTCCAAAGTATCACAACGAAGAGACAAGAACGAGATCAAAGGGCTAGAGACAGCTAGTGGAGCGTGGGTTTTGACAAAGGAGGACATAATGCAAGAAATATAAAACTATTTTGGTAATATTTTCTCAAGTTTGCTCCCTGAAGAATCATGTATCTTAGAAAACCTTGATGGTGTAAGCTGCAAAGTCTCTAAGGAAACAGTTGATGCACTTGACCCATGATTTTCAGCTGAGGAGGTTAAGGATGCTCTCTTTCCTACGGGAAATCGGAAGGCCCGTAGACTGGATGGATTTCGTGTAGGCTTCTTTCAAGAAAACTGGGGGCTTGTGGGTCTAGATGTCACTCAGGTATGTCTCATGGTTTTGAATAGCCAAAATCAGTGAGAGACTTAAATGGGACCTTTGTTACACTTATACCAAAGTTAAAAAATCCTAGGAAGGTATAAGATTTTAGACCTATTAGCCTTTGTAATGTTGTGTATAAAATCATCGCTAAGGCTTTTGCTAATTAGTTGAAACCTTATCTTTATAACATTATCTCGGATGAACAAAGCGCCTTTGTATCGGGCCGCTTGATCACTGACAATATTATTATAGCTTTTGAAATAATGCATACTATTCGAAGGAAAATAGGGGGGAAGAATGGTCTCATGGCTCTAAAACTAGATATAAGCTGTGGCGTCCGGTCCGGGCGTACTCTCTTAAGCCTTCATAGGACCCACCTTGTAGGGCCCCCGGACTTGTGGCTCTTATTGGTAGACCATCCCCATGCCGCCCACTCATCCGTACTGTTCCCTCTGGGGCCCTCTATCCCCTCAGGATTTTCTTTCGCATCCCTCAGGTTCGAACCTCAAACCTCCCTTAAGAGGTTCTTATTTCCTTCTTGAGTACCAATTGAGCTACTAGCTCATCCATACTAGCTCGATTGGTACTCGAGAAGGAAATAAGAACCTCATAAGGGAGGTTTGAGGTTCGAACCCGAGGGACACGAAAGAAAATCCTGAGGGGATAGAGGGCCCCAGAGGGAACAGTACGGATGAGTGGGCGGCACGGGGATGGTCTACCAATAAGAGCCACAAATCCGGGGGCCCCGCGAGGTGGGTCCTATGAAGGTTTAAGGGAGTACGCCTGGGCCGGACGCCACATAAGCAAGGTATACAATAAGGTTGAATGGTCTCTTTTGGAGGCTATTATGTTAAAGATAGGGTTCTCAAGGTCGTGGGTGAATCAGATCTTAGATTGTGTTACAACAACCTGTTTTTCATTCCTCGTGAACAGGGAATCGGTTGGGCATGTGGTACGTCTTTGGGGACTTAGACAAGGCTGCCCTTTGTCCTTGTACCATTTTCTATTTTGTACAGAAGGCTTCTCGGGCCTATTTCAAAAAATGGAAAGTAACAACCGTTTGAACAGGAAAGCTTGTACTTGAGGGGTGCCAAAGCTTAATCACATCCTATTCATAGACAATAGTATCATCTTCGGCAAAGCAGATGTAACACCCTCTTTCCGGACGTCACAGATGTCGTTACATTCATTCATTAAACCATTAATTGAAGCAAAACTATTATAAATTATAACATGTATTTGAAATCTTAGTTTGGAAAAGCATACCCAGGATCCATACATATATTTTTTTTTTTACAATTCACGAGAAATTATAAATTACTTAATTATAACAATTCACTTTTCTATAAATATCCTGTAAATAGTTTGCTAATATCATTGAAAATTAAATTAACCTTTAAAGACATTAATAAAATTCTTTGAACATAGTTCGGCAGGCCGAACTTTAGATTTCGGCAAGCCGAACTCGACCGACAGGCCGAAGGTCATCTATCGGTAGGCCGTCCGAGGCTTTACAAATGGGGTTTTAAAATCAATAAGATCGGCAAGCCAATACTTGGTAATCGGCAGGCCGATTAAAGATCTTCGGCAGTCCGACCAATAATGGTCGGCAGGCTGAACTGTTATAAAAATAATTTATTTTAAAACAGTTTTAAAGTTTCAAATGCGGAAGAAAATTTATAAAATAATAAAAGTCCATCAAATAAACATTCTCAAAATGTTTAAACGTATCCTTAAAATTCAAAAATAATAATAATCATACTCAGAGTCGTAAATCATGGATTTTTTTTCATTAAAATCTCTTTCCTTGGCGTTCTTCTATTTGCAAATCATCTTCCTTAGCTCACACGCCTGTCAGTGTCCTCCGCCTACTCCATAACTTTCTCACCCTTATCTGCAACATGATGTAAAACTTGAATAAGCTAATGCTTAGTAAGTATATTGTAATTCTCACAACTTAAAAACATTTCATGAGCATCATCAACTTCATCATTATCATCATCATAATAGTGCACTAGGCACATTTTCATATGAACATATCTTTCATTACATCAACCATATTAAAACTTATTTGTTTTATCTTAAGGGCCCAAGTGTTGCACCATAACATCATCATCATAGGCGCGCCGTCATGAGATAAGAGGGGTAGCTAATCCCAAACCAAACATGACACATAACTTAACATAACATAACATTGGGTGTGCAACACTTATTTAGGTGATGCATATACATACTTATACTTTTATGCTTTGAAAAACGTTATCATCCAAAACATGCATAAGCTTTCATAATAATACTTCATGAAAAATCATCATTAGAAAATCCTCATAAAACCATGATCATGTACATAGATTTCAAACTTTTCATAAAACTCATAATTTTTATAAAATTCATCATGTTGTAGGTGAGAATGTACTTACATCAATGAGCTTACTTAACCTTATCTTGTAGGTGACAACGCCGCGTTCTCGATGTACTCACTTCTCATTGTGTTCATGTCATACATTCATAAAATGATAATTAACATTTATTTTAATGAATTAATTACCATAACATAACATCCATAACATCATACATACATATTTTATTAACTTTAAAACATTAGAACAATACTTTCAACATACTTATATTTCTGACCTTTATAAATTTAAAAATTAATAATTTTACATTTACATATAATTTGAGTACCAAATTTGGCAAGAACATAGATAACATATATACCTATCGCCATGATTTTTCTTTAGTCATAAAAATTTCATTTAATAATTTAAATAAATCACATAACATTCAACATGAAATCTACCAGCAATAGTTAGGCAGTGAACAAATTTTATCTTAGGTCCATTTATCACATTTTCATATCATAGAAAAATCTACAAAAATTATCTCATATAATAGACACACAAAACTATAACATATCCAAAAATCACCTTTAAATAAATTTTAGACAGTTCAAACCGTGCATTAGATGCAGAGACAAAAATAGCCACAAACAATTCAGACAGTAAGTTATATGTAATAATTAGTGCCAAACAATTAAAATAAACTTATTTAGACCTCAAAATTCATATGATATCATATTAACATATAATTACAGTAGCACAAAATTTCTCATCTCCAAATAAAATTATTTTGATCATACAAAAACATTACACAATAAAAGTTTAACGAATTTACTGTTTAAACAGTCTAAATACCTAGTATCCATAAAAACTCCATAACTCATAAAATATTAATCAAATCATCACCATAGTTTCCAGTCCTTTACTTAACATATATATAAACATGTCACCAAATTTCGTGTAAAACAACATTCATTTGCATTAAGAACAACATCCATACATATGTGCAACATAAACAATTAGCAATAAATTACTGTGAGTGACGGAGAGAAAAAAATTCATAACTTTTTATAGAAAAATCGAAAGTAACGTGAAACTTGGAGGAATATCACATAACACATGCATAAATAACATATTAAAATTTTAGAGTAAAATGACATTCCTAGACGGAGATATAGCAGTCGGTTTGAAGAGAGAAAAATTTCAAAAATGCTGAAAAAAAATAAACTCTTACCTTAAAATGATTTCTCTTCAAGCTCCTTCGAATTAGCCCAAAAGAATTATGATATTTTTAACAAATAATTGTAGGGGAAATTTGAAAGGGAGAAGAAGAAAGATGAACAAGATAAAGAGAGAGAGAACAAGAGAAAAAGGAGAACGTAAGAGAGAACACGTGAGAGGAAGAGAGAGAGAAAATATTTTTACGTGAAAAATAAGAATGGGGTAAAGGATATTCTCTCCCTTCAATATTAGAATTTTCTGATTAATTTGAGGGTAAGTTGGCATGGAAATGGAGGCAATTGAGGGGGAAAAAGTCAAAACTTCCAAGAATGGTTCGAGTTACCATATTTTTCCTTTGTAAAACGGAAAACCTTATCAAATGTATTCAATCAATTCGAAGTCAACTGCTTCCTTACCAAAATTAAAGAAATCATTCCATAATTATGTCAATTATTCAAAATAAACCATCCATTCATATAATCATCCTTATCACAAATTTTGTGAAGTTTCTACTGACTGCTTGTCAGCTGTCATCGGCCTACCGATGTCCTACTTCGGCCTGTCGATCTCTAAAGTCTGGCCTACCGATGATATACCATCGGCTTGTCGTTTCGAGGGAATCATTTCGGCCTGCTGAACTGAATGGTCCGGCCTGCCGATCTGCCCTAACATACAAAAATCATTCATAACATTAAATTATCAATAAAAATATGATTAAACATATAACATTAATAACATGAACACTTGAGCACATCAATTCCACGTTAGCGTCACCTGTCATAACACTTAAAATAAAATGGTTAGTACCATTATATTATACATCATACACATAACATAAAAATAACACTTAACGTCATTACTTAATATTATTTAATTCATTACATATTTGTCATAACTGTTACATGAAAATTGGCGAGTGTTACAATTCCCCCCACCTTATAAGAGTTTCGTCCTCGAAACTCAAAATAGTTGCGGATACTTAATTCTCATATCATCTTCACGTTCCCATGTAGCTTCTTCTACTTGGTGATTTCGCCATAGTACCTTGACCAATGGAATTTCTCTATTCCTCAAGGTCTTGGTTTCATGATCTAGTATCTCCACTAGCTTTTCTTCATAACTCAAGTCTTCTCATATCTCGATCACTTGTGGCTCAATCACGTGCGTGGGATCTGGGACATATTTCTTGAGCATTGAAACGTGAAATACATCGTGCATAACGACATTTCAGATGGCAATCTTAGTTGATAAGCCACCTTACCTATCCGCATCACTATTTCATATGGACCAATGAATCTTGGGCTCAACTTGCCCTTCTTTCCAAACCTCATAACTCCTTTCATTGGTGCAACTTTCAAAAATACTGATTCGCTAATGGCGAATTCTAAGGGTCTTCTTCTTTTGTCAGCATAACTTTTCTGACGGCTTTGAGCGGTCTCTATTCTTTTCCTAATCAGCTTAATCATCTCGGAGGTTTCGTTAACAAAATCAGTCTTTTCATCATCGATGCTTTCTATTAACTTCTTCTCACCAGCTTCATGCCAACATATAGGCGACCTACATTTCTGCCCATATAGGGCTTCATAAGGTGCCATTCCAATCGTTGCCTGGTAGCTGTTGTTGTAAGCGAACTCAGTTAATGGTAGCATTTTACACTAGCTGGTCTTGAAGTCGAGAGTACAAGCCCGAAGCATATCTTCCAAGATTAAGTTTGTCCTTTTCATTTGGCCGTCCGTCTGAGGATGAAAAGCTGTACTGAAATACAACTTGGTTCCCATTGTAGCTTGTACACTTTTCCAAAACTTGGACGTGAACCTTCCATCACGGTCTGAGATGATAGATTTAGGAATCCCATGTAGTCACACAATCTCCTTGACATAGAGTTCTGCTAACAGTTCCATAGAGTATGTGATCTTGATGTGAATGAAATGTGCTGCCTTTGTTAGTCGATCCATCACGACCCATATAGCGTCATAACCGTTCATAGTCCTGGTTAATCCAGTGATAAAATCCATTGCGATATCCTCCCATTTCCATTCTGGAATCTGGATTAACTGTAAATCACCACCAGGTCTCTGGTGTTCAGCCTTAACTTGTTGGTATGTCAAACATTTCCTCACATACTTGGCAACATCTCGCTTCGTTCCAAACCACCAGAAATTATCCCTTAGATCATTATACATCTTTGTTGCACCTGGATGAATTGAGTAAGGAGTATTGTGAATTTCTACCAAGATCTTTTCCCTTAAACCATCAACGTTGGGAACACACAAGCGGTCTTTGAGGTAGTCATCATCAATTCAAAACTCTTCACATTTTTCTTCTTTCTTTTCCTGCTTGATTCTTACGAGGCTTACATCTTCATCTTGCTTACTTCAAATCTCATCATGTAGCGTTGGAGCAAGAATGAGTGCTGATAACTGGTCTGTGATAAGCTCCAAACCAAAGTCCTGAATTTCCTTTCTCAAAGGTTGAGACATAGCTTGCACTGACATCAATGTAGCCGCTGACTTCCTACTTAAGGCATCAACCACTCAATTAGCTTTTCCAGGGTGATAAAGGATTTCACAATCATAATCCTTCACCAACTCTAGCCATCTCCACTGTCTCATGTTTAAATCCTTGTGAGTGAAGAATTACTTTAGACTTTGATGATCAGTGAAGATCTTGCATTGAACTCTATACAGGTAATGCCTCCATATCTTCAGCACAAAAACAACTACTGCTAACTCCAGATCATGTGTATGATAGTTCTTTTCATAATCCTTCAGTTGTCTTGATGTGTAAGCAATCACTCTGTCATTTTGCATTAATACAGCACCAAGGCCCATCTTAGAAGCATTGTTGTAGATCACAAATCCGTCATTTCCTTCCAAAATGACCAAGACTGGAGCTGTCATTAGCCTCTTCTTCAGTTCTTGAAAACTCTTCTCACACGCTTCTGTCCATTCATACTTCTTTCATTTGCGTGTTAGATTCGTGAGTGGCGCTGCTATCTTAGAGAAGTCTTCCACAAATCTCCGATAATAACTGGCTAGGCCCAAGAAACTTCTGATCTCACTTGCGTTGATCTGTTGCTTCCAGTTGAGAACAGCTTCTACCTTAGCAGGGTCTACCATGATTCCTTCCTTTGATACTACATGGCCCAAGAAAGACACTCTGTCGAGCCAAAACTCACACTTGGAGAACTTTGCATATAACTGGTGTCTCCTTAATGTCTTCAACACAATTCTTAGATGCTCCTCGTGTTCCTCTTGATTCTTTGAATAGACAAGAATGTCATTGATAAACACTACAATGAATTTATCGAGGAAATCCTTGAATACACGATTCATCAGATCCATAAAGGCTGCAGGTGCATTCGTTAGACCGAAAGGCATAATCACAAATTCATAGTGACCATACCTCGATCTAAAGGCTGTCTTAGGAATGTCTCCTTCTTTAATCTTCAACTGGTGATATCCCGACCATAGGTCAATCTTTGAGAACACAGATGCACCCTTAAGCTGATCAAACAAATCATCGATTCGAGGCAACGGGTACTTGTTCTTGATTGTCACCTTGTTCAATTCTCTATAGTCGATGTAGAGTCTCATGGAACCATCTTTCTTCTTCACAAACAAGACTGGAGCTCCTCATGGTGAATGACTCGGCCTGATGAAGCCTTTGTCAAGCAGCTCCTTTAATTGCATATAAAGCTCCTTTAACTCTGTAGGAGCCATCCTGTACGATACTTTAGAAATCAGGCCAGTGCTTAGAGCGAGCTCGATCTCGAATTTGATTTCTCTATCGGGAGGTAGGCTTGACAAATATCTGGAAACACATCTGAAAATTCTCTTACCACCACCACATCTTCAATCCTTGTCTTTTTTTCTTGGCTTTTATCTACAATATTTGCCAAGTAACCCATGCAGCCACTAGCTAGTAGCTTCCTTGCTTTCATGGCAGATAAGAACATGCTAGGTTTCTTCCTGGACTCGCCCACATACACGAACTTTTGTTCACCTTCTGGTTGAAAAATCACTTTTTGTTTGCGGCATTCAATAAAAGCATTGTACTTGCTTAGAAAATCCATCCCGAGAATCATATCATAATCGTATATGTCGATCACAATAAGGTCGACGAAGAGTTCCCTATCAGAAATCCATAGGGGAATAGTACATAAATAGTGCATAGATATCATCACTTCCCAAGAGGGTAGTGTCGTAGTGAATCCCTGTCTCATAGGCTCAAAACAAAGCCCTAACTTATTAGCAAAAGATGAGGATACAAAAGAATGAGTGGCACCCGTATTAAAGAGAACATAAGCATTAGTAGATAAGCTCGTTATCTGACCTGTAACCACGTTTGAAGCTTCAGCCGCCACCTGCTCTTTTATCATGGCATAGATGCAGGCATTCGTAGGTGGGGCTTCAAGTCTTCCTTGACTAATTAGTGACCCTTCAAGGGAGGCTTGCATCTGGTGAAGTTGGGCTTGAGGAACTCTCTATGGAGCTTGAGCTTGGGCATTCATCTGTCTGGGGCAGTTCTTGGGAAAATGACCTTCTTATCCACAGATAAAACATTGGTTAGACCCCATACGACATTCTCCAAGATGATTCTTTTCACATTTAGCACATGTTTGATACTACTTGTTGTTGTTGTACTGGCCACCATTAAACCTCTTATTACTTCGGTCCTGATGGTTTTGAGGGTAGCTCTTCCTCTTGTTGTTATTCCTCCAGTTCTGGTTGTTGTTGTTGTTCCGATGAGGAGGACGGTTCTGGTTACTTACATGGTTTGCCGGCTGACCTGGCTAAGGCTGGTTCCTTGTAAACTTAGACAGGTGGAATTCTGCACGTTGGGCCCTCAAAACAACTTGCTTTTGACTTCTGGGTGGACTAGCCCCGTCAACAATAGCAGCAATCTTCGGCCTAAGGACCCTGATCAATCTTCAGACCCTTTCACTTTCGTTACTAACCATCCCTGGGCATAGGCGAGCTAGTTGATCAAACTTGGCTACCACATCTGTAACCGACATATCTCTTTGCGTAGATTCTCAAACTCGTCATAGTGCTTCCTGGTAATGTTCATGTGGAAGAACTTCGTATTGAACTCATGAATGAAGTCGGCCTAAGACATTTCTTCAACATTTCTGCTTTGTTCAATGCCATCCCACCAAATCCTAGCCTCCATAGTGAGGCAGTACGATGCACAAAGTACCTTACGTTATCTATGAAGCCCGTGAGTCTCAGAGTGGCTTCAATAGTCTTTAACCATCCTTGTGCGACCAATGGATCCTTAGAACCCTCAAAGTCCGCTGGCTTAACTCTCTTCCATCTTACTAGTAAAGGTTCCTGATATACCACTTTAGGTTCAGCAGTAGGAGCCAGTACTTCATTGACTTGTGGCTGAGGAGGAGGAGGTGGAGGCACATCATTGCCTCGTTGTTTGCTATTGCGGCCATTGGCCCTTAGTTCAGTAATCTCTCTTCTTTGCTCCTCTAGCTCCTCTAGATGAACAAGATAAAGAGAGAGAGAACGAGAGAAAAAGGAGAACGTAAGAGAGAAAACGTGAGAGGAAGAGAGAGAGAAAATATTTTTACGTGAAAAATAAGAATGGGGTAAAGGATATTCTCCCCCTTCAATATCAGAATTTTTTGATTAATTTGAGGGTAAGTTGGCATGGGAATGGAGGGAATTGAGGGGAAAAAAGTCAAAACTTTCAAGAACGGTTCGAGTTACCATATTTTGCATTTGTAAAACAGGAAACCTTATCAAATGCGTTCAATCAATTCGAAGTCAACTACTTCCTTGCCAAAATTAAAGAAATCATTCTATAATTATGTCAATTATTCAAAATAAACCATCCATTCATATAATCATCCTTATCACAAATTTTGTGAAGTTTCTGCTGACTGCTTGTCAGCTGTCATTGGCATACTGATGTCCCACTTTGGCCTGTCGATCTCTGAAGTCCGGCCTACAGATGATATACCATCGATTTGCCATTCCAAGGGAATCATTTCGGTCTGCAGAATTGAATGGTCCGGCCTGTCGATCTGCCCTAACATACAAAAATCATTCATAACATTAAATTATCAATAAAAATATGATTAAACATATAACATTAATAACATGAACACTTGAGCACATCAATTCCACATGAGTGTCACCTGTCATAACACTTAAAATAAAATGGTTAGTACCATTATGTTATACATCATACACATAACATAAAAATAACACTTAACGTCGTTACTTAATATTACTTAATCCATTACATATTTGTCATAACTGTTACATGAAAATTGGCGGGTGTTACAGCAGATGCGGGGAATCGTGAGGCTATAAAGGAAGTCCTTTCAGAGTATGAACAAGCTTCAGGTCAAAAGATAAATTTCCAAAAATCGACCGCCCTAACCTGAACAATGACCATAAAGGTACCCTTCTATTCCTTTCTGGCCTTTTGGCCACCGATACGCATGACTCTTACTTAGGACTACTGTCATTTATGGGGCAAGATAAAAGGAGAATTTTCAACAAAATAAAGGAGAAGGTTTGGAGGAAGTTACAACTTTGGAAGAGAAAACTACCTTTTGTGGGTGGTAGAGAGGTGTTGATAAAGGCTGTTGCCTAAGTAACCTCCACTTATGCTATGAGTGTTTTTAAAATTCCTTCCACTCTTTGTGACAACCTCCAATCTTTGGTGGCAAGATTCTGGTGGGGCAGCGGTGGTGATGACCGCAAAGTCCATTGGATCTCATGGGAGAAACTTTCTCAAGCGAAATACGAGGGTGGGATGGGTTTTCAAGACTTGGAGGCTTTTAATAAGGCCCTCTTGGCAAAGCAAAGATGGAAGATCTCATAAACCCATCATCTCTTATGGCTAGAATTCTAAAGGCGAAATAT
>CAMOHE010048249.1:0-17113 GCA_946598075.1 Artocarpus hirsutus
AGAAGTCTCTAACTGTGATTCACCTGAAGCATCTGAACCTTCACATATTTCTTCTCCAACCAATGTTCAGCCAAGTGAAATCCCTAATCTTCGTTCTGCAGACACTAATCAATCTAAACACAATAAAGACCTTATCACCTATTCTAGAAGGAAAAAGAACCAAAAGGAGATAGAGCACCAAGTACCACTTAAGCAAATCCAAGAATTGGAACCGGATTCAAGATCAAAAGATCCACAAGGTAATTCTAATCCCGAGTCTTCTAATGATAGTAATCTCCCTATTGCAATAAGAAAGGGTGTTAGAGAATGTACAAAGCATCCAATCTATAACTTTGTGTCATATCAAGGGCTTTCTAATAAGTACAGGGCATTTGTGTCAAGTCTTGATCAAACACAGATTCCTAAATCCATACAAGAAGCTCTCAAAATACCTAAATGGAAGGCTGCTGTTGAAGAAGAAATCCGAGCGCTAGAGAAAAATGGAACATAGAAGATCACTGAACTACCACCTAGAAAACGACTTGTAGGATGCAAATGGGTTTTCACAATTATATACAAAGAAAATGGAAGTGTTGATCGATTCAAGGCTCGACTTGTTGCAGGAGGTTTCACACAATCCTATGGAATTGATTATGAAAAAACCTTTGCTCCTGTAGCCAAATTGAATACTGTTCGAGTTCTCCCATCTCTAGCGGCAAATCTAGACTGGCCACTTGATCAATTAGATGTCAAAAACGCTTTCCTCAATGGAGACTTGACAGAAGAAGTTTATATGTGCATTCCTCCTAGATTTGAAACACAAGCAACAATCAATGAAGTCTGTTGACTGAAGCGTTCCTTGTACGGACTCAAACAATCTCCAAGAGCTTGGTTTGATAGATTTACAAGAGTAATCAAGCAGTATGGATATCTACAATGTCAGACAGATCACACCCTCTTTGTTAAACATTCACTTGAAGGAAGGATTACCATTCTTATCGTTTATGTGGATGATATTATTTTAACAGGAGATCAAATGTAGGAGATAAGCACACTCAAAAGCCTAGTAGCCAAAGAATTTGAAATCAAAGATTTGGTAAACCTCAGGTACTTTCTTGGAATGGAAATAGCTCGGTCAAAAGTAGGAATCTCAGTTTCTCAAAGAAAATATGTTCTGGATCTTCTGAAAGAGACTGGAATGATCGGATGCAAGCCAGCTGACACTCCCATGGACTCAACAAATAAATTAGGAACCAAAGAAGACTGTGCACCAGTTGATAAAGGCAGATATCAAAGACTTGTGGGAAAACTTATATATTTATCCCACACAAGACTAGACATTGGTTTTTCTGTTAGTGTGGTGAGTCAATTCATGAACAATCCGAATGAAGAACACATGGATGGAGTTTACAGGATCCTGAGGTATTTAAAACTAACACCAGGAAAAGGCTTGTATTTCAAGAAATCATCAGACAAAAGTATAAAGATATAGAGTGTTGCTGATTGGGCAGGATCAGTAACAGATTGAAGATCGACTTCTGGCTACTGCACATTTTTATGGGGAAACTTAGTCACATGGCGTAGCAAGAAACGGTCTGTTGTGTCAAGAAGCAATGCAGAAGCCAAATTTAGAGCAATGGCACATGGTATATGTGAAGGAATGTGTCTGTGAAGACTCTTAAAGGAGTTAAGGTTTGATGTTGAAGAACCTATGAAGATGTTTTGCGACAATCAGTGAGCTATAAGCATCGCGAAGAATCCTGCACATCACGATAGGACGAAGCATGTGGAGATCGATCGACATTTCATAAAGGAAAGGATCGAAGGAGTAGTCAAGTTACTACATCTACCAACCAGTCTTTAGACAGCTGACATCCTCACCAAGGCTCTACCAAGAAAGAACTTTGAAGATTTAAACTCCACGCTAGGCTTAATTAACATTTACAGCCCAGCTTAAGGGGGAGTGTAGAATATTGTAGGATAATATGTACAGTTGTCAGATTTGATGACTTGTAGAATATTGTAGGATAATATGTACAGTTGCCAGATTTGATGATTAGTATCCTAGGATAATAGCTATCAGATTTGATGATTAGTATCCTAGGATATTCCTGAGATTATGGGCTGATTTGATGTTTTTCTGATTTCTAGCAATTACTATTATCTAGGAGATTTGTTAGGAGAATTGTTAGGATTTTCTTTTTAATTACTAGATGAATAATCTCCTATAAAAGGGGCTATATTGTATGTTAATATTTAGAGGAATAAAAATAAAACCTTTCTCAATTTCCTTAATAATCAACCCTGTAAGTTTGAGTGTACTGCTTAGCAACTAATCTTTGCTTTGTAGCACTCTAGTGATCCGACAACCTTAAACTTCAAGGAGAAAACCCACTTATACCCTATTGTTGTCTTTCCTTTTGGCAAATCGACTAGTTCCCATGTTATTTTTTTCCAATGCATCCATTTCTACCCTCATAACTTTTCTTCATCCCTCTTTGGATAATGCCTCAAATAAAGTGTTTGGGATAAATATTTCATTTAGACTCTTAAGAAAACTCTCATGGGTTGGGGAAAATTTTTTTAAAGGATACAAAATAAGATAAAGGGTATAGTGGTCATTTGGTGCACTCTCGAGTTTCTTTCCTCATAGCTATGGGTATATCTAGGTTTGTTATTTGAGTTTCTGGAAGTTGGTGATCAGTAGGTAAGGTGGGTTCAGATATTGTTTCCTCATTCTCTGGTCTTCTTTTGGTGACTTGAACTTGCCTCGGTTTCGGACTTGGAGCTTGCTTCCTTGAGTGTACCTATTCAAACCGAAAATGATTAAAAACTCTATTATCCCTTATTGAAGACTTGGGTGGATTGGGAGCAGATGGGACAGGAGACTTGGACTCAAATGGAACAAGGGTCTTAGACTCAGAGGGAACAAGGGTCTCAGACTCATATGGGACAGAAGGCTCAAAATGGGAATTTGTGTCAAGTGTCGGCGTCTTAGATGAAGTGGAAGATGATAACTTGAGAAGAAGAAAATCCTTATCTTCCATGTTAGATGTCTCCCCTTGAGAATAAGGTTTGGTAAAATATGGTTCCCCTTCCAAAAATGTGACATCGGCTAAGACATGTAGTTTTTTGGTGG
This sequence comes from Artocarpus hirsutus, assembly GCA_946598075.1. Lineage (NCBI taxonomy): Eukaryota > Viridiplantae > Streptophyta > Magnoliopsida > Rosales > Moraceae > Artocarpus > Artocarpus hirsutus. The sequence continues at coordinate 3,119 of CAMOHE010048249.1, forward strand.
GTAGATGAAAGCATTTGTAGCCCTTCTGAGTGGGAGAGTATTCGATAAACAAACATTTAATGGTTCTAGATCCAATTTTCCCTGGTTATGGTAATGGACATGGACAAACAAAGTACACCCATATACCTGAGGGGTAAGATTGCTTGTGACACTAAGATTGGGATATAACTTAGAAAGGACTTTCATTAGACTTTTTGATTCTATGACCCTAGGAGTAATTCTGTTTATAATGTGAGCAGATGTAAGCACTGCTTGCTCCCAATAACTTTTTGGTACATTGTGATAGAACAAGAGTGCTCGTGTACTATCTAGGAGATGGCGGTTTTTCCTCTCAGCTATCCCATTTTGTTGTGGGGTAGTGACACAGGACGACTCATGGATAATTCCTTTTTGGAAATAAGGAGACAAGGCTTGATTGAAATAGTCCCGAGCATTATCAGTTCTAACTCTTTATTTTTGTACCAAACTGATTTTGGATCATTGTATGGAAATTGGGAAAAACATTACACCATTTTTATTTTTGAGCAAGAATATCTAAAAAACCTAGTGCAATCATCTACGAATGAAACAAACAACCGAGAACCAGAAATATTTGGGACTGTTGGGGGCTTCCATATATCACCGTTAATAAAATAGAAAGGACAAAAACTTCTTTTGTCGCTAATGAGAAATGAAACCCTAGTGTGTTTTGCATACTCACAAATGTCACAATGAAAGTTTTTAATATCTAGTCCCTTAAATAAAGAAGGAAACATAATTTTTAAGACTGCAAAAACAGGTGTTCGAGACGCAAAATAGTGCAAACAAATGGCATTTTTTGTTAAAAGAGGAAAGAAATAAAGTGGATAAATTTGACTTGATCATATTCAGTCGATTGGGTATCTTGAGGTAGTAAAGTCCATCCTTTTCCTCAGCAAGTCCAATCCTCCTCCCTGAACCCTTTTCCAGAAATTGACAATAACAAGGGTAAAACATAACATGGCAATGTAAGTCTTTGGTAAGTTTTTGAATGGACACATGATTAGTGGATAATTTTGGAACATGCAAAACATTTTTAAGAACAAGACTAGGGGTATTAAGGATATCTCCTACACCCGCCACTGTGGTGGTTGTTTCATTGGCAATAGTAATTTTCCTATTGCTTGGACATGGGGTATAGGTTGTGAACTGTTTTAAGGTGTGAGTCATATGGTTTGTGGCTTCTGAGCCTATAATCCATGAATCCACAAGCAATTTATCAGAAACATTTAATCCAAGAGGAAACGAAGATTCACCTTAGAGAGCTAAAGAGTAAGCACCAGATGACGGCTTTTGAAGTGACCTATTAGGCTTCTCAACTTTTCTATTTCTTCATTGTTGAATCCTCTGGATCCTTGTTTTTGATCCTATATTGCTTGCGAAGCAATATGGCCTTGACCTTGTTGTCGTTGCTGTTGTCCTCTTTTATTCCCCCACTCATGGTTGGCTAGTTTTCCGTGTAATTATCAGCAGTGGTCTTGTGTATGTCTTGGCTTTTTGCAGTAGGTACACTAGAGATCACGGTTTTCCCCCTTCGATAATTTTGCCCTTCCATGTTCACTGTTTGGTGGCTGCTCCAAGGCAAGGCCTCGCTGTTTGTTACCGGATGTTGCAACTACAGAGCCATCAACCCGAAGGGGTTTGAGCATAATTCTCTTCGACTCTCTTCAGCTCGGATCAATGGGTAAGTTTAGTGGCAGTATGAAAAGAGGTGTTATATGTCTTGTCATTAGAAAAACAACAAAGATAAGTTTCCAAACAGTGATTTACCACCTTAGTTTGACCATCTATTTGAACAAGGTAAGCAGAGCTGCGCTTCAAGGTAGCCATTAATTGAACAGTGAACACTATAGCCATTAATTCATGCTTGTTGGTCTTGTGTAAGCATTGGACCGAGTCCCACACCAGAAGCATCCGTTTCCACAACAAATTGTTGAGAAAAATTTGGTAAAGTAAGAACCGTGGTTGTCATCATCGCTTGCTTAAGGCGTTGAACAGCCAATTCCGCTTTTGAATTCCATCCAAAAGCATCTTTCTTGAATTGTTCAGTTAGAGGCCAAGCTATTTTCCATACCCTCAACAAACTTCTGGTAGCAGCCTGTGAGACCCAACAATCCATGTAATTCGTTAAACTTCATCGGAGTAGGCCGCTCTAACATTGCTGAAACTTTGGATGGATTGACAGCTACACCTTCAGTGGAAATAACATGGCCCAAATACTCCAAGTTGTCGCCGCCAAACATACATTTTGGTTATTCGCATAAAGCTAATGGGCTTCTAATTACTCTAAAACCAGCTTTGAGTGCAGCAAATGATCCTCTAATGAGCTTCTATAATCCAAAATATCATAAAAAAATACAAGAACAAAATTTGGCAAACATCTTTAAAAACTTTAGTTCATTAATGCTTGAAATGTAGCCGTTGTGTTAGTGAGACCAAAGTAACTAATGAGAAACTTGAAATGTCCCTCATGGGTCCAAAACACTGTTTTTGGTACATCTTGCTCCCTTACTTTAATTTGGTGAAACATAGATTTAAGATCGAGCATGGAAAAAATCTTCGCTCCATGGCTCGTCTATCACAGGAATTGGAAAATTATATTGAATTGTTGCTTTGTTGAAAGCCCTATAATCAAGCATAGAACCTTGAGCTGTCGTCTTTTTCTTAACCAACAGAACTGGGGCAGAAAACAGGCAGGTGTTAGGCTGGAAAATATTTGTGGTTAACATCTCTTACAAGCCGTTAGATCTCATATTTTTGAATATGTGGATAACGATAACGTCGCACGCTAACCAGAGGTACACCATTTTGAAGAATAATAGTGTGTTCATGGCCTCGAGGTGAAAGCTTCGTAGGAATATTGAAAACAACCTGGTGCTGTGTTAGGTTCGAAATTTCCAAAGGCAGTTGTGCCCCAATCGTCTCTAAAAGAACATCCACATACCAAAGCTTGAAAAGGATACTTTATCCCTCTTGCTTAATTGTCTTGAGCATCACTTTCAAAAACACGATGGAGTTCCCAAGCTTTGGATCCCCTGGTAAAGCTATCAAATCGTCACCCATTTTAAATTGCATAGTGGGAGTGTTCCAATCAACATATGCCCAAGTCGAAGCAACCACTGAATTCCTAGGATTAGGCCACAATTGCCCTATTTGATGGGTAAAAATCTTCCAATATAGTCAAAGATTGAAAGCTAAAAACCACTCCCTTGCAAATCCCTTTATTCTTTACTGTCAAGCCAGTACCCATCAAAACACCATAGTTTAGTGTGTTTGTCAATGGAGTAGCTAACTTGTTAACTAACTCAGTTGAAATAAAATTGAGTTGCGCCACTATCAATTAAAACCACCACTTCACAAGTAGCTGTGGACTTCTGCACTTTCAAAGTCTTTGGAGCAGTAATTCCTATTACTTAATTGAGAGATAATTCCATCGTCTCTCCCAAAGACCCGAGGAACCTGCCCAAGATCGTTTTGATCTTCAATGTCACCAAAAACTTGCGACTCTTTCTTCCTAACTTGTGGCCCAAAGAGTATTTCTTGTCGCATTTGAAAGAGTAAGAGGATGGTAAATTCGCTTGTCTCCCTTCTGCACTCTCGTTAGTGACATACCAAATGTTTAATTGACTTGTACATATATATATTTTTTTGAAACAAGGAACTGAATTTATTAAAATGAGCGAAATGTAAAAGAAGAAGAGATTTCCTTACAAATCAAATTGGGAAAATTACAAAAAAGGAGGCCAACTCCTAACCAATCTGAGAAAATTGGACTACCAAATTTTTTTTCCCTATAGACCTACGAAGAAACCCAAATTTAATCCTATCCTATAAGACGAAGCTTTCATCCTCAATATCATTAAAATGTCTATTGTTTCTTTCTAACCAGATCCCCCAAATACAAGCTAATAAAGCGTTCCTCTAAAGGATTCGTCCTATAGGAGAGAAAGAAGTCAGAGAAGGAGTCGGAGAGGGTACCCAAACAAAATTGAACTCTTTTGAAAACCTAGAGCAAATTTGCCGAGAGAAAGGGCAATGGAGAAATTGATGATTTGCTGTTTCTTCACTATACTTGCATAAAACACACCAGCCGGGAGAGATTGTAACAAAAGAATTCCTTCGCTGCATTAAGTCATGAGTATTCAGTTTGTCAAGAGCAAATAACCAACAAAAAACTTGGAACTTTAGCAGGAACTCTAGTTGTCCAAATAATTTTAAAGAAAGGAAAAGGATTAGAAGAGGGAATATCAATTAGGCAAGAAAATAATGATTTCACTGAAGATAAATGATTCAAATCTAGCCTCCATATCTGCATATCAAGGACACATCATAACTATAATGTGTTTGAAACTCATAAACAATAAAGTTATTCAGTTCTATGGGCTAGCTGAAGCATTATGAGCAAGGTGAACCTATGGCCTCTCATTATGGTCACCAAGAATCCTATTGATACTTATGAGTTCACCTTGCTTGCAATGTTTTAGCTAGACTATTGAGTTGCATAGTTCTATTGTTTTGGGGTTTAGGCTCATTGTAGCTGTGACAAACTTGAGCCATATGCAAAGTTAAACATAACACATTTGTGTTGGTGTGGAAAACAGAAAAGGAGAGCCAAGAGTGAATTTGTTGCCCTCTTACTTTAGTTTGTGTAGTTGGGATTGTTGTCAAGAGAACAGGCAATATGGTAGAGGCAAGTTCAAACAATATAGGTCTAGTTTCTAGATATTCTCACATGCTATGGGTAGATTGATGATGAAGGGTGGATTTATGCTATGTGTTAATGCTTTGTTTAGTGTCAATCTAGTTTTAGATCCAATGCAATCTGTGATAGAATTAATGACTTTTGCAAAAAGTTGTTGAGAAATTCTTTATAAAATTTTTTTACCTTGTAGAGACTGCTTTCTTCCATTAGTTTTAGAGGGCTTTTCCGCTGACAAGTTCAAGGCTTATCTATTTTTTGTCCTCTCCGACATGGTAGAATGCTGTGTACAGCTCATTTGGGAACATAGTTTGAGCCTACAGTTTGGACCTAAACATTGTAGCAAAAGAAACTCTATGAGAGAAAACACCGTAGCAAAACCAATTCGAACTAGCTTTTTTTGTTTGAACTATGAGGCTAAATGAGCATAAATTTGCTCCGTGCTTTTTTTTCCTCCTGTTTTCTATTGGTCTCATTAATTAGATTAACTTCTTGTTCCCCTTTGCAAGTTTTTGCCATAATGAATATGTTTTCTGCTTCTCTCAAACAGACCAGAAAATCTTAAGAAGGTATATGTATGTATGTGTGTATATATATATCTACATATATATTTTTTGAGAAAGAAACGAGAAGAATTGTATTAATAGAGGGAAAAAGAATTAAAAAAAGTAGAAAAGGGGGGAGCCCCTCATTTAAAGAAAATACAAACAGAGAAAAACCTCAGCCAACAGTGAAGAAAGGCCAGCAAAATCGTAATAAACTAAACTAATTAGAGACTAGTGGACTAATCTCTAGCTAGGTCTGCAAACAGCAGATCAGAAAATTCCTTATCAGGGTGGATCCAAGAAGCAATATTTGCTTTAATCTTATCCCATACGACAAGAAAATCCTCCTTTCTTCCTTCAAAAATTCTTTTATATCATTCCAGCCAAAATCCCTGCCAAATAGCGATCATTGCGACCTGCCTCAAAGGACTCCTGCTATATGAACCATAATTTCTAGAAGGTATCTTACCATGCATACCCATTTCATCTGCTTGATATTTGCTTTATGGCGCCACTGCTAGTGGACATATCTGTATGGTTGTTAAGCAATGACATGAGAAACGGAATAAATTAATGAAACTAATATGTATATGCACATAAAAAGAAGACGGTGGTGCTTGAGGATCACTTATTTTTATTTGTTTATGTTTTTATTTGTATTTATCAGGAAATCAGCAGGGATCTGGATTTTTGAATGAGCTACAAGAGCATGAAAATTTACTTAATCAGTGTATTGGGCAACTTGAAACTGCCGAGGCAACTAGGCTTTCATTGGTTTCGCATCTCAAAGAAGCACTTCAAGATCAAGTATAAAATTCATTGCTAATGCTCTTGTACTGTTGGTTCTGTTTCAAATTTTTCATTGATTCACTAGCTATTATAAAATTTTCAGGAATTGAAGCTGGACCACATTCAGAAACAGTTGCAAGTAAGGACGAAACCATTACCTCATTCAGAATCATGTAGTTGTCACTTATTTGATTTTCTCATTTGGCTTAAGAAGATTCTAATTTTGGCTGTTTCCTTTTGTTTATTAGAATTCTTAGTTTTTTGTTGGACCAGGGATGATATGCAGTTCTCATTATATTCAGGAAACTGGTGTTGCAGGGTTATTGCCTTAGGTCTCTTATTAATTTATTTCATTTTTGGTTTACCTGACATGATTTACGTTTAATACCCTCTATATATTTTGTTTGGGTTTAGATGGGTTTTTTGTTTGTTTTCTTTTGTTTTGTTTTGTTTTTTTTTTTTTTTTTTTGTGAGTCATCGGTGCTTAACTTTTGGATGAACCCTTTGGACTCAAGTCAGTTATCTACAAACCTTTGTGGCTGGTGAAATCTTTGATATTATGGCCGTGCAGGTATTGGGGAGACTGTAAAGGACTGTTTTAAAAGGACACCCATCCATTTAAAGGTTTTAGTTTTAGCTATTTTATGAGCACAGTTGGCACTTGGATTTAAGAGTCTACAACTTACGATTGGAAATATTCAATAAAGATTACTTGAAGAAACGGGAAAATCAATTTGAAGGAGACTTCTGGCTACTTTGAGGCTGAAACTTTAAATTAGTGAATCTTTGGAATTTTGGAATTACGAAAAAAAAAAAAAAAACCTCTTGAAATAAGGGTTGCCAGACTTTCTTCAGTTGGTACTAGAAGGTACTTTAACCTCGAGGGGTTAGTTGAGTAGTTTGACCGGTGGTTTGCTTTTACATGATCTGAGAATCTGAAGTCTAATTTCTACATTGGTGATTTGTGAATTTCATTGATTCTGAAGATTGTAGGTTTTTAAAGGGGGATCCAGTATGGGGACTAGGGTTTCCTAAGCAAGTTGAGAGGATTTCTGAGTTAAGAAACTGAAAATAAATAAATAAATAAAGAAAATAAAGAGGTAGATACGGAATGGAAATGTTGGAGGTGGATGAAGTTAAGGAATGCTGTTCGCAACTATGAAACAGTATGCAATGTTCATCTCAATAATTTACGTCTTTGTTTTTATTTTATTTTATTTTATTTTTATTTTTTTATTTTTATAGTGCCAGGCTAACAGCAGACATGGAATTGAAATTTAAAAGTCAATGATACATTGTGTGTGTTTTTACGTTGGTTCTGAAGTGCATATTTAGCGTCTAATGGGATGGAACAATGATGAAACTTCTGTTCAGGTTGCTCGGCGCTACATTGAACAAGCAAGTAATGTCAGAAAGAGGTTTACATCGCCTGTTCCTTCTCCTTCAGCCAATGCAACTAACCCGACAGCAGAAACTATGAACATCGTTGAGCAGAATCAGCCTCTGGTTCCATCAAGCAGTATCGAGCCTTGGCCTCTTGCACAACCTGTGGTTTCTTTTGCTCCTGTGAAAGCTACCGATGAAGAGAGCAAAAAAGCTGCAGCTGCTGCTGTTGCTGCTAGGCTTACTGCCTCTACATCTTCTGCGCAGATGCTGACCTCTGTGCTGTCATCCCTTGTTGCTGAAGAAGCTGCCGCCATGAATGGTGGTTTGACTTCAGCTGGGTTAATGTCGGGATTACCCATGTTCTCTCCTGAAAAACGACAAAAGCTTGAGAAGCCAATGCCTTCTGATGATGTCAGCAATTCCGATATTGCCAGTGTGGGTTATTTTACTCTATCACAGCAGCCGATGTCTATTGTACCTCTTGTGCCATCAACAGGCATGCAATCCATGCCTCAAGGAAGTCAGATGCAATCTGCTTCTGCTCAGCCACCGCTGCCACCTCCCCCGTCCCTTCAATCTCCTGCAACTCCATCAAATCAGTTTGTTCAATCCACCGGGCTTATGGTGGGGGTAATGCCTTTTGGATATGGGACCAATACTCTTCCGCCCCCGCCCCCACTGCCTCCACATTTTGCAATGGGATTGGCAAGGCCTCATCCTCAGCAAAAACAGCAGCCGCAGCCTCACCTTTCACCACAGCAGCAACAACAGTCACAACTGCAACCCGCCAATGGAGGATTTTACAGACCACCAGGTATAGGGTTTTATGGGCAAAACCACCAGCCGACAACACCACCAGTTCATCGGCAGTAAGTTGTGCATAAGAAATTCACAGGGCAAGAAATCTGTTCCAAGGCCTATGGCTATTTGAGGCAGGTCAGAGCGCCATTAAAGACCACAACCACCTTGGCAGCAAGTGCTGCGTGGAAGGCAACAATACAGGCTAAACATAAGCACATTGTTCTGTAAATTAGTAGGAAGTAGTTACTACAAACAAACTCTCCCCCTCTTTTTTGAAGTTACTTGGCATCTGTATTTTGATTTTACATGTAAGCGTCTTTGACCGGAATGCACCATGCCTAGTCTGCTTTACCGTTGCATTCTACACAGCTTCTGACCAGGGGACATTAGTAATGTAAGGTTTAGAATTGTTGCATATGTTGGTCTTTCCAGGTTATGTAGAGAGCGTTATTTCAAATCTTTGTGATATTGTTAAAAAATAATTTATTCTAGTTCCTCCTACCTACATTCCTGGAGACAGGCTAGGCTGCTAGAGATTTGGTGACCTCGGTTGCTTCGTCTTTTCATGCATCTTGGATTAAAATCAAACTACTAGCAAGAAAGAGCTGTTGTAACAACGTGCAGTAATAACCATGGAGGTGAATTTTCAATAAACAGCCTAGTATTTAGTAATCACAGGTTGGTTGTCATTGTCATCTCAAAATATGAGACTAGTGTTTTGGGAGGCTCGGAGATATTTCAAGTCCGCTTTTATTTATTAACTACCGATCGAGTCTGCTCTTATTCATCTATTTGTTTAGCTTTGTCCATTCAGTTCCGTGTTTCAGTCCCTTTCTACATGTAAAGTTCTATGGCTGTGAAAGTTCTTTTGTCCTGTAATCGTGAGGGAGTGAGTTCGCTTATAGCTAGAATGGATTATTCACCAATTCCTACAAGGCAACCATCCATAATTAAGAACTGTTGTAGGGTCATTGAGTAGGGCTCAAGTCGGTTAGTGGGCCTAGAAAGGCTCGAGATGGATCTCGATCCAGATTGCCTTGGTGATATCCTAGAAAACACGTTTATGACTTGAGAAGGATAAAATGGCCAAACCGTGTCCTTATTTAAATTAGAAGATCTCTAAGGTAATGATAGGCGCCTAATCTTATTGAAATCTGTTGAATCCAAGATATTTAAAAAGGATAAGTCTTATAAGAGATTACATAGATGTCATTAAGCCAATTAGATAGAGATTATCATATATTCAAATATTAAATTTTAATTAAAGAATAAGCTCATGGCTAATCTTAGAAACTATAAATAGTTTTCTCATGGTGAAATTCCCACGTCTGAAAAAACCTAAAGTGGACGTAGCTTTCAATTAAGATGAACAACTATAAATCCTTGTGTGTTCTTGTTATTGCTTTATGTACTATTTTATTTATTTCATTCGTGAGTGATTATCTCGGTGACAAATTGAGAGATTTTTGTTTGGTGAGTTTTTCTCGTTAACAATTGGTGCTAGAAGGCGGGTAGAGAAGAACTCTTTGATTTTTTTCTAGAAGAAAAGTCTCTTTAATGCTTCCATTGCAGGTGCAGGCAACGAAACCTCCAACAAAAACTAGAATGATGCTAACAACCGTCGAAACTAAAACGAAGGGAACAACAACACTCCACTTCAGACTCGAGGCAAGACCCTCAGCCTCCTACACCTTCGGCTCCCTAGCAAGACCCTCCACCACCGTTAGAGGACGCCTAGCAGGACTTGAATGTTGTCATTCAAACTCAGTTTAGCACCCTGACTTAGAATTATGAGAACCTAATGAGAGTGTTTGCTCGCATTGAGAATTGATAACTCTATAAATATAGAGTTACTCATATTGTTAAATCCACATATTTTTGCTATGTTTTTAATATTTTTATTTAATTTTATTTATTTTTTATTTTATATATTTCACTTTTTATTTCATTTTTATTAATATGATTTTATTTGTTTTTATTTTATCTTATTTTTAATTAAATTTTATTATTATTATTGTTATTGTTATTGTTGATATCGCATTGAGAATTGATAACTCTATAAAAATAGAGTTGGTCAAGTCCTTAAAATTTTTGCAATGTTCTAGATATTTTTATTTAATTTAATTTCAATTTTATTTTTATATCTTTCACTTTTATTTCATTTTTGTTAATTTTAATTTAATTGTTTTTATTTTATCTTATTTTTAATTATTATTATTATTATTATTATTATCTCTTCATTTTTTTTATTCTATCTCAATTGTGTCCATTAAAATAGGGAAAGGGGGCTAAAATGACAATTTGGAGCAAATTTGATTAAAAAGAAAAAAAAAGATAACAAAAATTCAAATCAGCACACGCTTACAATGAAGCCCAATCGCGAGAAATTGAAGATCGTTAAACTCACCCTTACGGCTGTCTGACCAGCGCATAAGTCTCCATCAGCGCGAGTTCAGGCAACAGCGTGTTTGAGGACAACTACATCAGAAGCTTGCCAGTCAATACGCACCACGTGCCTGCCGGTCAGAAGACTGCCCAGGCCCTTGTGGATCTGTTGCTTCGTGTTCCACTAGCTCCCACGTGCAGCCTCTCCCATGGCACAGTATCAAGATGACATGTCACACATATTCAGCCCAACGCCAACCCCAAATAGCCAAATGTCCGTATGCGTTGGAGTGTTTTGCACTCCATTCTCTCCCTCTTTTGCTTTGCTAGGGCGTGGAGTTAATTGGGGAGGAAGTAATTAACTTCCGTTGGAGCACACAGTGCCCGAGCCCCATATTCTAGGGAATTTTGGGTGCTGATTGCCAAGCAAGAAAATGAAAATGAAAAGCAAAAGAAGAAAGAAAAATAAATAAACAATTAGTGTTTAGCTTTATTTTAGTTTTATTATTATTTTGATTTTCAATAAATCATGATGGAAGAAAACATTTGGAGATCAAGAAGAAAGGAGAAAAAGAAAAACTTAAAAGAGTGTGGCAACTCTAAAATGGGTTTTTTCATTTCTACTCTCATTGTTTTTTTAATTTTTATGATTTATAAACGATGAACTTCTGATTTTAGCTTGTTTAATTTTAGTTATGGAGTATTCGTTTTCGAGAGCCTTGATTTTGACTGATTATGAAGTGTTGATTTCTTTTAAATGGTTTTTTATGATTTATTTGTATTGTCCTATTTTTAATGCTTTTAGTTTATTTGGATAATGAATTAGATGATTTTTGATGTATGAAATTAGGCACTCGGGAGAGGTAATTTTATACGTTCGAATTGGATAGCATAACTTAGGTTATTTTGGAGTTCGTGAGGTCTAAAATACCTTCATAGTCATTAAAAGAACTAGTGCTTAATGAATGTTTAAACTACTTAGTTTTTAATAGCAATATTGGATTTGGGTTGTCCAATTTGATATTGGGAGTGGTAATTAGGATAATAAGGGGTTCTTGACTAATAAATTTTGAGGCTTACTTAATAATAAAATTAGTTTGGATTAATTATGCTGAAATTGATGCTCTAGTATTTTTATTAGGTATTTTCATTACTTATTTCATTTGCTTAGTTATTTCTCTTAGTTTCTTTTATTTGTTGCTCTATTTAGTCATTCAAATAATCTTAGAGTTAATTAATTTCGGTACTTAATGAAAGTTAAATACGATCTTCATGGGTTCGACAACTCTATACATCACTTAATTATTGAGGAGACTCATGTACTTTCGAGCATTGCACACACGAAACCCGCAATAAGTTTTTGAGGCCTTTGCTAGGGATTGTTGTTTAGGTTTTGATAATATCGATACCAATTAGCTTGAGGATTAATTTGGATATTTTCCTTACTTTTATTTTTTTTAGTTCCCTTTGCTTTTAGCCTTGTTTTTGTTTGTTTTATTTGTTTAGCGAGGTACTTTGTGATGTCTTATCAACAAGTGCTCTTGAGTGTTACCGAATATGATTTGGAACTAATGTATAGTGCTTGATGGAGATATAAAGAGTTACTAGTTTGGTTTCCTTACCATAGTTCTCAAGGGAGTGTCAACTTCAAATTTTCTCACTAGATTATGTGCCACAATAAGAAATTAGGTCGAAAGCATAAATGGTACTATCTCTTTCTACCAATTATCCGTAGATGATGGCTATCATATGTTGGAAGACATGGTGGAGTATGATCATTAGTGTTGGAACAATTTCAACAATTTGGAGCCATGGTTTGACACCTAATCTCAAAAGACAAGTGAATCACCAGAACTTCAAGCTGTATTCGTGGACTTTATGGAAGAGACTCATTGATGAAGGCTCTTTGCCTAAACCCGCAAGTGCACGGGGTCAAGTTGTAGTATAGAATTGGTGAATTAAGGGTTGTCGTCTTCCACAAGATTGAAATCTAAAAACTCGCTAATTAACAGAACTACAGTAACCGAGCTTTATTTAGGCAATCAGAATCTAAAGCAAACTAAGTTAAAGGAAAATAAAACTAATCAAACTAATCAAACAAAAGCCATAAACAAGAATTCACTTACAATATAGACAATCTATGTGACAATGTGTCTAGGAACTTGATTTAGTTTAATTCTTCCTATGCTCTTCTTATTTTGTGATTATTAAATTCATTCCATCCAATTCATTAATCTAAGGCTTTAAGTTCTCCTCATTACATCTCCCGAGCCTCAAATAAGAGTCTATGCATAAAACCCAAATTGACGTCCCTATCTAACTTGCTTACCTACACATTCATTAAGCTTAACCCTTAATTGATTATCTAGGTGTTCTTGGCCTTCCTGGGTCTCAAAAACAACAAACACTATGTTTTCCAAGTAATGATAAGTGAGGCAATTTCTCCCAAGCATTGAAATTCATAAATTGAATCAACTAATTCGTTGGCCAAATAAACTAGAAGCATTAAACATAGAGACACATAAATGAATTGAAATGGAAATTTCATCAACAATTAGCAAATAATCTAAACATAATCCTAATAAAACTATATCAAGCCCTAAAATAGGAAATCTAAGCAAACATAGACCAATCCATTACTAATCTCTTCAAGAAATCCATAAAAGTAAATATGTTCAACACACAATTACAAATACATTCAATCAAGACTAGGGTAAAGAGAATGGAAGAAGAAACTTTTTGTGGAGATGAACTTTAAGTCTTGAATCCTCTAAGAATCCACCAAAATCCTTCAAGAATCCTTAACTTCAAGCTATTTTTTCTTTGGAATTTCAACTCTCAACTAATGGGTTTCTTCCCCAAATCCTCCCCACCCTTGAAAAATAGGAGCTCTAAGGTCTCTAAGGTTTCTAATGTGGAGACTTCATTATCAAGTCAATTTTCAACCCCTGGATCACATTTGAATCAACCCTAAAATTTGCAATCAGCATGAAACACATGGTGGAAGGCCAAAGAAGGATAGATGAGAAAGGAAAACTTTTGGCTCTGATCACCCTAAACATATAATGCACCTTGGATCTCGCATGAACGAATGGAGACTTAGAAACTGGCTCCTAACTTGATTGTTCCTCTACTATCAAATATTCTCACAAAATATGACTCACAAATGTCCACAAAAGCTCAAAGCATGGAATTTACAAGAATTTATTCCCTCTACATATATATTTTTGTTTTTTTTCATTCATTTTTTTTTTCATTTCATATATATATTTTTTGAATTTGAAATGAAATTCTACCAAACTTAATTAGGTGTATACATTTAGCTAACGGGGAATACATAAAAGAGGGGGGGGGGGGGGGGGGGGGGGGGGG
>CAMOHE010048251.1:0-13037 GCA_946598075.1 Artocarpus hirsutus
GAGATGAATTAGGATGTGAGATAGGTAAGTCTAGGAAAAGTAGATCTTCTGTCTTATTTTCCCAAATAGAGTCGGACTCCCCCTGAAGATAAGGCCGAGAGAAAAAAGATTGGCCTTCTTCGAAAGTGACATCAACTGAGGTATAAAATTCCCATGTTGATGGGTGGTAGCACTTGTAACCTTTTTGTGTTGGAGAATACCCAACAAACACACACTTGATTGCACGTGGATCTAATTTACCTCTGTTGTGGCTGGATACATGAACAAAAGCAGGACAACCAAAGATTCGAGGAGTGAGGTTATTTGTTGTTCGAATATGAGGATAAAACTTTGAGAGAATTTGCATAGGGGTTTGATTGTCCAAGATTTTAGAGGGTAGTCGGTTTATAATGTGGGCTGCAGTAAGGACGGCTTCCCCCCAATATGATTTTGGAACTTGGTTTTGAAAGAGCAGAGCACGGGTTGTGGCAAGCAAGTGACCATTTTTCCTTTCTGCAACTCCATTTTGTTGAGGAGTATCTATACATGATGATTCATGAACTATCCCTTGTTGAAGAAAGAATGGTGAAAGAAATTGGTTAAAATAGTCTCTAGCATTGTCAGATCGGAGTCGTTTTATTTTGACACCAAATTGATTTTGTATCATGGCAATGAAGTTAGGAAGAACAGTGGTCACATCAGATTTTTGTTTGAGAAGGAAGATCCATGAGACTCTAGTGCAGTCATCAATAAAGGAAACAAACCACCGCGCTCCTGTAATATTGGGAATTCTAGAGGGGCCCCATATGTCGGTATGAATTAAATAAAAAGGAAAGGAACTTTTATTATTGCTTATTGGAAAGGAAACCTTCTTATGCTTAGCAAGTTCACATACATCACAATGGAAGTCCTCAACACTAACACCCTTAAACAAGGACAGAAACATTGTCTTTAAAACAGTAAATGAAGGGTGACCAAAGCGAAATGATGACGCCAAATGACATTATTATTGGAAGCCCAAAAACAAGACTCTAAGGAAACACATTTGACACTAGGTGAATGTGTGACTGATGCATCGAGATAGTAGAGACCGCCCATCTCTTTAGCAAGTCCAATCCTCTTCCCCAAATCCTGATCCTGAAATACACAATGAGAGGGATAGAACAAGACATTACAGTTCATATCACGAGTTAGTTTGTGAATAGATAAAAGATTAGTGGACAATTTCGGAACATGGAGGACATCTTTTAAAAACAAGGATGGACTTAATTGAATGTGGCCAACACCAGCCACTGCAGTAACAGGCCAAGAAAGAAAAATAGGTTCTGCAGTTTCAAGTTGCAGAAACAGAAAAGACAGAGCACAATATTCAGCAATTAAGGCTGAAACAAACAAGGCAGCAATGAAAAATTCCCAAGGAACCACGCTCTGATACCATGTCAAGAAACATAGAATGAAATTCTCTCATTTTATTTTATTAGGCACCAGAAACGATTATATACAATGTACAAGTCTATTTTTCTGAAAACCAGAAAATTAGGAAAAGATAAAGACAAAAATATTCTATTCCTAAATTAGCTTTCCTGTTATCAAGGGATTTCCCCATATCAAGGGATTTCTACAACTAATTTCTCTCCTAATTTTCTCTCCCTAATTATTTACAAGATCAGAAATCACCCTAAAAATCAGCCACTGTTTTCTAACATTGAGAAATAGAGAACTTACCTGAAAGTGCAAGAGAACATGCATTCCTAGGCTTTTCCAATGATTCCAAAAGTTCTTTTAATCTCCTCCTTATTGATCATTCTCGGGCTAGGATGACATTGGTGGCTTAGCTGATTCTGCTTCACAGCGGTATTGACTTGTCCTTGATTCTTTTGTGGTCCCCATTGATTCCATTCCTTGCTTGGCGGTTTACCATGTAACTTCCAGCAGTTCTCTTTAGGGTGTCTTGGCTTCTTGCAGTAGTTACACCAAAAGGCATCTTTGTTGTTCTGGTTACGAGATCTTGACCTCTCCACCTTCCTTTGGTAATGCTTCAGTTTTAGCAACCATCACAGATCCTTCCATGGTTTAGGGTTCAAGCATAACCCCTCTACGGCTTTCCTCAGCTCGGATTAGAGAAATAACTTCATTTGGGGATGGCATTTCCTCTTTGCCAAGGATCTGGACCCTAACTTGATCAAATTCAACATTGAGTGCTGCAAGGAAATCATAAACTCTATCTTTCTCAATAAAGTTCTTTAGTATTGCTGCATCAGCTGGGCATTTGGTTTCAAGGCACCGATAATGGTTGAGTTCCTGCCATAAGCTTTGCAATAAATTTGCATATTCAGTAACTGTTTTACTGCCCTGCTTTGTTGCTCCAACCTTGACTTTAATCTCGAAGACCTGTGCTGCATCACGAGCCTTAGAGTATGTTTGTCGAACGGCTTCCCAAATTTCGTTTGCTGTGGATAGGAACATGAAAGTGTCACTGATTTCTGGGTTCACAGAGTTCCACAACGATGACATAATCATGGTGTCTGCTTCATCCCATGCATCAAATTTTTGGTCATTCCTTTGTCGTCCTGTCCCAAGAAGACGACTTAGTTTTCCTCTCCCTTTCAAATACGTTCTAACAAACTGAGACCACTTTAGATAATTCTTTCCATTCAACCTCTATGTTGCTTGTATATTTTGGAGATCCCTGGCATTTGTTGCATCATGGACGTTTGCTGCACCATAGTCTCCTCAGATTGTCCAACAGAATTCGAGGATGTGGTTTCAGACATATTTGGTGTTCTAGAGCAAGTTTGGGAGATAGACTTGGCTATGAGAGTCAGCTATGAAAGCAAGGGTGATCAAGGATGAGGCGACTTTTCTCATCTGACAATGAAAAACAGAATGAAGGTTTATGTGTCATAGAAACAAAAGCTGAAAAAGAATCAATTTGTTCTATAAAAAAGTCCGGCCTTAATCGCCGGCTCTGTTTTTTTTGTGAGAAGACTCAAAAATGTAAAATAATATCTCATTCATTAGAAAGAGTATTCTTATGATTTCACAAGTCAAAATAGACCATTGACTGAGAAAAGCTATATACTGAGCATAAATTGGTAATGTTAAAGTATGAAAGTGCAAAACACAAGGCATTTTTTTTTATAGGCATTGTCTCAAAATTTTCTTTAAGTTTAGACTTTCTTTCATCACATATAGAATAGGTTTCTATAGGTAGCAACAGGCATTTTCGTGGGAAAACATGTTAAATTCTTTTCGGTACAAAATTGCGCTGCTTCAGTTGTTCATAAGAGAGATGCTAATAAAGACTTTCAAGTTGAAGGATAACATGGATTTTGTCTGAAAATTAACTACAAAATGTATTGTCTTCCATGAGTACTGTTGCTGTCTTTTATTATAATTTTTTGTGCAAATCTTCTTTGAGTGCTTCTAGTTGACTGCAAATGAGGAACTAAAAAACTTTTCATGTGCATACTTATTTCTTATTAGTATTAAATTCATCTATAGTTGTTAAGATAATTTTTGTTGTTATTAGTATCAAATACATCTATAGGTATTAAGATAATTTTTGTTCTTCTTCTTCTTCATCTTCTTCTTATTATTATTATTATTTTCATCTACTTCTTTTGATACTAGTCTCTTGGATCGAGGGAGCTATGGAGGGGCTTGTACCGGATACCTTGTCCAGCAAAGGAAACAGGTAATGTTTTTTTTACTAAATTGAAGTTCTTCACTCGAATGGCATGTTAATTCTTTTCTTCTTCTTCCCCACCACCACAACCCCCCCAACCCTCTGCGCGAAAAGAATGACTTTTACTAGTGTCATCACTATTGCTATTCAACTTATACAAACACTACTTTTGTTTTAAGTCTTGATTATTAGTTGAAACGATATTTTCCTAACCATACAGTTTTTTGAGTAGAGACACTTGCCCTTTTCACTGTATGGTCGGGAAGATGTTGCATCAACTAGTAAACAAAATTTTGATAAACAAACTTAGTGGTTGTTTAATATTACGTATTAACCATATGATGTTTTTATATGACTTACTACATGACTGCATGCACTTGTTTTAGTCACTATTGCTATTCAACTTGTACAACCACTGCTTTTGTTTACGAAGTCTTGTTTATTAGTCAAAATGATATTTTCCTAACCATGCAGTCTTTTGAGTGGAGACACTTGCGTTTTCACTGTATGGTCAGGAAGATGTTGCAGTAACTGATAAACAAAATTTTGATAAACAAACTTAGTGGTTGTTTTATATTACATATTGATTATATGATGTTTTTATATTACTTGCTACATGACTATGTGCTCTTGTTTGTTTTGCAAAACAGTTTTTATTTACTTACTCTAATGCTTTTGTTATTGTTCAAATTAATTTATGGAAGGATGGGCTGCGGAGAGATATATGGGAATCATGTTATTTGACAAAGATAAAAGGTATATGTTTTCTTTCCCAATTAAAGCATTCTTCTTTAATATAATGTTATGAAAATGACTTGAACTATTCTCATCACTGTTGCTATTCAAATTATATAACGACTGCTTTTGTTTACTAAGTTTTGATTATTAGTTGAAATGATATTTTCCTAACCATATAGTTTTTTGAGTGGAGACACTTACCCTTTTCACCATATAGTCAGGAAGATACAGGATCATCCAATAAACAAAATTTGATAAACAAATTCAGTTTTTTTTTTTTCTTTTTTTTTTTTTTTTTTATTTTTTAATTTTATAATATGGATTAAACAAATTTATAGAACTTGCTACTTGACTACATGAACTTGTTTTTTACACAACAATTTTTATTACTTATTCTAATACTTTTATCATTGTTCAATTTGACTTGTGGAATATGGAATGATGGACTGCAGAGAGGCGTATAGCAAGCATCTTATTTGACGAAGGCAACAGGTATAATTTTTCTTTCTAAATCATGCAACTTGACTCTAGGTTGCATGACAGAGCCTGATATGGAATGATGCCCTGATATTACTATATTCATTCCATAATATAATGCTATAAAATGACATACTATGGCCATTTAAATTATACAACTACTGTTTTTGTTTACAAAGTCTTGATTATTAGTTGGAATGATGTTTTCCTAACCCTACAGTTTTTGAGTGGAGACACTTACCCTTTTCACTTTATAGTCAGGAAGATACAGGATCAACCGATAAACAAATTTAGTAGTTTTTTTATATTATGTATTAAACAATTTATATACCTTGCTATACAAAACAATTTTTATTTTCTTACTCTAATATTTTGTTATTGTTCAATTTGACTTATGGAATATGGAATGATGAGCTGCGGAGAGGCATATAGCAAGCATATTATTTGACGAGGACTACAGGTGTAGTTTTTCTTTCTCAAAGATATATCTTACTTCGAGGTTGTATATTACCAGCCAGCTTTACTTTGTTTTGGTAAACAATTCCTTGATATAATGTTCTAAAAATGACATACTATTGTCATCACTTATGCAATTCAAATTGTACTACTACAATTGTTTACAAAGTTTTGACTATTAGTTGAGATGTTATTTTTTTAACCATACAGTTTTTTGAGTGGAGACACTTGCCCTTTTCACTGTATAGTCAGGAAGTTGCCGGATCAATTGCTAAATAAAATTTGATCAACGCATTTTGTAGTTGTTTTATATGGCGTGTTAATTATAAAATGTTTTTTTAAATAACTTTTTATTTAGCTTAATGCACTTGTTTTTACACACAAGTTTCATATTGCAACATGACTATTTTCAACATAAGAGTATTCATGCACATTACTTCTCTTTGTTTTATTGATAATAGCAACTAATTTATCGTTTCTTTTTTTATCGGTCTTGCAAATTTTGTTGTGTAATACCTCTAACAAATTTATTATCTTTCAATTTGACTTATGGAATGGCAAGCTGCGAAGACCGGAGAGGCATATTGCAAATATAATATTTGATGAAGAGGACAGGTATTTTTTTGGTGCATATCTTATTTGGCGAAGGCAGCGTATGTGGTTTTTCTTTCCTTAAGAAGACTTATATATAGATTTGGCATGTAATTAAACAAATTTATATGATTGTCAAGTAAAACTATAAATGCACGTTGCTATTGGAAATAGTAGGCGTGGAAAAACTAGGCAAAAATGGCACTGGCTTCTTTGACAATAGTCCAAAGATTTCGATGTTTGTAAACCTAAATTTACTTCCTTGTCTTTTCATGCTTTTTGGAGACTGGTGCTTAAAGTGAGAGGCTCCTATTAGTCGTCTTATGCCCATTCAAAGATAACATACTGATTGCTAGCCAAATTAATTTTATTTTTTAAGACACTTTAGTATAACCAAAACTTAATTCTTATGAAACTTAATTGTTGTTGTTTTTTTTTTTTTTTTTTTTTCTTTTTCTTTTCCTTACTTTTGTTTGTTTCTCATTTTTTTGACTTATTAAATCAAGTAAATTTATTTTTCTTTGAATGAATGGCTAGTACTTCTGTCATCACTATTGTTATTCAACTTATACAGCTACTGCTTTTGTTTACTAAGTTTTATTATTAGTTGAAATGATATTTTCTTAACTATGCAGTTTTTTGAGTGGAGACACTTGCCCTTTTCACTGTGTAGACAAGATGTTGCGTCAACCGATAAACAAAATTTTGATAAACAAACTTGGTGCTTGTTTTATATTACTTGTTACTTCTCTTTGATTTACTTGATTATAGCTACTAATTTATTGTTTTTTTTTCACGTGTTGTTTCCTTTTTTTTTTCTTTAATTAGTGTTGCTACTATTTTTATTCAATTCCTCTAATACTTTTATCATTGTTCAATTTGACTTATGGGATATGGAATGATGGGCTGCAGAGAGGCATATAAAAATTATCTTATTTGACAATGGCAAGAGGTATATTTTTTCTTTCTCAATCATAGACTCTAATTTGCATGATAGGACCTGATATGGATGGATGCCCTGATATTACTATCTTGATTCCTTAATATAATGCTATAAAATGACTTTTACTATGGCTATTTAAATTATACAACTACTGCTTTTGTTTACAAAGTCTTGTTTATTAGTTGAAGTGATGTTTTCCTAACACTACAGTTTTTTCAGTGGAGACGCTTACCCTTTTCACTGTATGATCAGGAAGATGCCGGACCAACCGATAAACAAAATTTGATAAACAAATTTAGTAGTTTTATATTATGTGTTAACTAGAAGATGTGTTGTATTATATATAACTTGCTACTTGGCTACATGCACTTGTTTCTTACAAAACAATTTTATTTACTTACTCTAATACTTTTATTATTGTTCAATTAATCTTACTGAATGATGGGCTGTGGAGAGGCATATAGAAAGCACATTAGTGGAGGAAGACAACAGGTATAGTTTTTCTTTATCAATTGAATATCTTGGTTCTAGATTACACTATAGGGCCTGAAATTACTAGTCATCTAATTTTGTTGATTAAAAAACATTCCTTTATATATTGTTATAAAAATGGCTTATCCCATTTTCGTTAGTATGGCAATTTGAATTGTACAACTATTGCTTTGTTTATTAGAAGCAATATTCTGCTAACTAAATAGTTTTTTGCGTTGAGACACTTACCCTTTTCGCTGCATGGGTGGAAAGATCGCGCATCAACCACAATGAACAAAATTTAATAAAAAACTTCGGTAGTTGTTTTATATTCCGTATCAACTATTAGATGTTCTGATATAAGTTGCTATTTGACTATGTGCACTTGTTTTTAGAAAGAAGTCTATATTGTACGACTATTTTCAATGTAGTATTCATGCTCATCACTTCTCCTTGTTTTATTGACAATGGCTTCTAATTTGTTGTTTCTTTTTTTAATTAGTATTGCTAATTTTTTATGTACCTACTACCTCTAATAATTTTATTATCGTTATATTGACTTAAGGAACGATGAGTTGCGAATACTGGAGAGGCATATAGCAAGCATATTATTTGACGAAGACTACACGTATAGGTTTTTTTTTTTTTTTTTTTTTTTTTCTGCATATCTAATTTGACGAAGGCAACAAATATAGTTTTTCTTTCTCAAAACTTATATAGCCACTTCTTTTGTCTACGAAGTCCTGTTTCCTAACTGAAAGGCTCACAGTTTGAAATTATGCTTACAGTTGATGCAGTTGTTCTCACGCTTCTGTTTGGGATTTGATGTCCACAACTTTCCTATGTACTTATACTGAAGCATTGATGATGGACTTGGAAAAATTAATTTTTACAATGAATAAACCTGGTAGAATTAAGTTGTCTTGATTAGGCAAACACTAACTCGTGTTGTGTTACTGATCCTTTGTCTTGTCTTCTAGCAGAACGAGGAACCATGAGCTGTGGCACCCTTAGTGTATTTGCAAGTTGTTTTGAGTTTGCTTTTATACTGGATGTAGAAAATTGGCTGTTGGATCTGTAATCGCTGGTAAGTTTGCCAAAAAAACACTTATAAATATCAATCTATCTTTTGTTTTGATACTTGATTGTTCTACCTTTAACTTTCAAGTTTTAATACCTACCCTTGTTTTAGTACTGAAAACTCTATTGTTTGACTATCACAAACGCTTTTGTTCTAGCTCTTATGCTCGCCTGTGCTTTTGTATGTGGTGTCTTTTAGTATTCTACAATGTTATCTATTTAGCTGTCAAATATAGCTTTTCTATTCACCAGTGTTGAATATGTTACTAGAAGTTGTTGCTAAATCACCAACTATAATACATGCTCTGTGTTGAGAAGGAATATATTTGTTTCCTAGAGAAGACTTCTATATGAATATGTTGTTCTCTACTATATTTTCGCATGTAATTACCGATTTTATATCAGTGTTAAGTTAGTCGTGGTAACAACAATAATAGAGCTTGCAAACCATTTGTACGCTTTTTATTTTTCTAATTAGGCATATGCATGCATATAACTGAATTACATAGAGATTTCGTTCTCTGAAGTCTCATGTTTAATGCTAGAATCTATTATTGCAGGTTGCTATTGGAAAAGTGCTTGGTAAAAATGGCACCGGCTGCTTGACAATTGTCCTTCAAAGATTTCAATGTACATATCCTAAATTTTTTTTTTGGGTCTTTTCATATTTTATGGAGACCGATATTTCTAGTAAGGGCCACGTAGTAGTAGTAGTTTTATGGCCATTCAAAGATGGTATACTGATTCCTAGCCAACCAAGTAATTATATTGTTTTTTTGAGACACCTTAGAAATTAATTCTTATGAAACTTCATTGTTGTTTCTTATTTTTTCCTTTCCCTTATTTTTGCTTGCTTTTGTTTTTTGACTTATTAAATTAACTAAATTTAGTTTCTCTTGATTTACTGATGCCCAGGTGTTGCTTGGCCTTTTTGGAACTATAAAAGTTTTGTTTGGGGAACTTTTACTGCTCATGGAGTCTAATTTGTGAAAATCAGTGGTAATGTAAGCTCATTCTCTCTTTGTTTACTGTAAGTTTTCCAAATCATAACGTTTCTCTTTAGAATTATTTCTATCTTGAATTTTGACAGTCTTTTGGAATTTTGGAAATGCAGATTATAAACATCTTTCATGTAATTTATAAAGCAAAATTATAGAAAATATTATTTTTTCAAAACAAATTGTAGTAAATAATGGGTTTTGAAAATATTTATAGTAAATGTCAAATTTATGATGTAAATAAATTATTTATCCTTTAATGCAGTGTAAATAATTTTTATTTACACAATAAATAGATTTATGGTACAAATAATACACTTATCCCTTGTTTACAATATAAATATTTCTTATTTACATAGTAAATAAGTTATTTATATCATAAGTTTACTGCTTACTATAAATATTTTTAAAACCTTATATTTACTTTAAAACCTTTTAAAAATGTGGCATTCCCCTCATTCTTCCATAATAAAAGATTAAAATGAAAAATATAAAACAAAGACCGAGAGAACTTCGTTTCGTTTTTCTAGGAATTTGTGCATATATGGTGCAAAAAAAATAAAATTCATGTATATATGTTTTCTCACAAGTTGTTTTTAATTCCTTTCCAAGGAAAAGTCTCCTTTTGTCTATTTTATTTATGATGAATTTATACTTTTATATGAAGTCGTCTTCTAACTAGCCTTTTCATCCATCACCTTCGTTTCCAAGTTTTTCTTTCTCTTATTTCCAATGAAATTAATAGATTCCACTTAATAAGTCTTTCGTCGGGTCGTCCAAGCGCAAGTAAATTCTAAAATTAATGGAAAGTTTTACGGAGCTTTCACGTCCTAATAATTTTGAAAATTTCTGAATTTTTCAGCAGATGCAAAATTATTCTTCTTGTCTATGCCTCTCCAATTGCACTTATACTCTCCACCAGCATCGTGTAAATAAATTGAACTTCTGGAAAATGGACCCTTTTTATACGTTAGTTCTGTTTGCTTCATAGATTTGAATAAAAAATTTAAATAAAGATTTAAATTTTTATAAGTGTAATAAAATGATTCGAACCGTGATTCAAACTACAAACCAAACACACCCTAAGACTCACTTTCTAGTGTTGACACTACTAATGTCTTATAACATTATCCTAAATACTACAATGACACAAAGCATTTATGATCTAACTACCTTACTTGTATTAGGAAATATTAAATATTTTATTTAACTTTTATTAATGAGAATAGTAAATCAACAACGACTTTTTTTATCGACTCAAATGAGATTACTTACAACCAGGAAACTTATTCCTCAGATATTATGTCTAGTGATTTTTTTTTTTTTTTTTTTTTTGGTTGGTGCTCGGTGCCGTCGTTTCTTCACTGTTCATTTACGATTAATGTCGTTTCTGTCCCGTTGAACACCTATTTCTTTCAAGAAAAAAGTAATGGAAAAAATAAAAGCCGTTTAAGATTATTGCCAATATTATTTCAGGGAGTGGCTAGGGAAGAATTTGGAACAACATAATTCTCTCATTTTTGTTCTCGATTTTCAAACAATTAGGTGTATTTTTTTAAAAACTTAAATGTTATTAAAAAAACAAAAAAAGGAAAAAAAAAGGTAGAGGAGGTTTACGTATACATATATATATATATATTAGTAAAAATCACAATTGTGATTCGATTTAAATTAAAAAAAAGATAAGAATCATGTAGAATATATCATTTTCTCATATTTTTGATACGGTGGTTATTTCATATTTAAAAATAAATAAAAAATTAATTAAATATAAGTAATTGCTCAGATATAAAAAAATAGAGATAACAGTTATCTGTACATATCTATCATTCACGTAACTTTTATAGAATACTCAGAGAAAAAAACTGAGAGTTTTTTCTAAAAAAAAATCTGTTATCTCATGTGTTAAGTACATAACAGATTCAGAAAAGTATAAGGTTAATTCATTTTTGCAGTTTGACGCCCCTATTCCTCTTTCCATTGGTGTGGAGGCCTGGCTTGAAATATCGTAGTGTCAAATGAGAAAGCTAAGATACCCTGATAGTATTCAAAAAATTGGTAAAAAATCCAAAGCTTTTTATTATTAATTAAAATTATATAGCTATTTTCGATGAACAAAGTTTTTACAAAATTTTTGTTTGTCCACAATCTATTCTTTTCGCTGCTTTTTCATGTTTTATTCCAACAGCAGACCCAACCGTCCTTACAGGCATTATAAACAATTCATAACTTGAAAAAATAATTTTCTGCTATATTTATCTTTTTTATATCCTTTGGGTTATTCAAAAATCATGTTCGTTTGTGCTTCTATATCTTAGTATGGCAGGTGAAAAAAGGCACGAGGATAAGGAGAAGGGCTATCGAGAGAGTCTAGGCGGGCTCAAGCTAAACTAGGGTTTTTGGTCTAGATGACCAAACTATCATTGAGTAAAAGAGAAAAAACAAATTTTCAAAAATAAGAAGAAAATAAAAACAAAAACACAAAAGAAAAAAGAAAATAAAATTGACGGTACTCTAGACATTTTGAGGACAAATCCTTAGTTTAAAGTTTTTTATTTTTCTATTTGAGAGTATTTTGAGAATTTTTTAGGTCGAAATTAAATATTGACTAAAAAAAGATATAAATTTATGTATGACATCGTATACAAAAGTTTACATTTGATTAAATTAAAAACTAAAGATATGTAGTGTTTGTATGAACCAAATACAAGCTACAAAAAGGGCAAAGAAAAAAAAAAAAAGCAAAGTCGTCGTATATGTGACTTTAAAATGAATAATAAAATGACACTTATTAAGAAGGAAATTGACACGTAGCAAAATATGCGCCACAGGTGATAGGGTAACACAGTTTACTGGGAACTGTTGTGTAAAGCTAAAAATTAGGTGACAAATTCTTAAAAACTATCATCTAATCCATGTTGGCTCTAAGGTTTCATAAAGTCATTTCAATTGTTTTGATGATAACAAATACAATTTTATTTATATGTGCAAAAATATATTTTTGAACTAATATATCTTAAGTGTCACAAAGGTTATACTTCAAGAAATCAAGTGAAGATCGCCCAAGAAGATTCTAGGAAGCTGCGCTTTCATAAATATATGAAACAAGGAAATTGACACTTATGAAGAAGGACATTGACTTTAAAATGAATAATAAAATGACACTTATTAAGAAGGCAATTGACACGTAGCAAAATATATAGGATAAGACAGTTTATTGGAAACTGTTGTGTAAAGCTAAAAATTAGGTGACAATTTCTTAAAAATTATCATCTAATCCATGTTGGCTCTAAGGTTTCGTAAAGTCATTTTAATTGTTTTGATGATAACAAATACAATTTTATTTATATGTGCAAAAATATATTTTTGAACTAATATATCTTGAGTGTCACAAAGCTTATACTTCAAGAAATCAAGTGAAGATCGCTCAAGAAGATTCAAGGAAGTTGCGCTTTCATAAGCAACTCATGTGGACCCGAAGAAAACAAGTTTTACTTAGATTTTATAGTCCAAAGTTTAAGTGAGCAATTCTCAATTCAAATGATCAAATGAAAGGTCTAGATCACATACTCACATTGCATTCATCTTGCATTTTAGTATTCAAAATGTTTGAATT